>VXBA01001841.1:0-35529 GCA_013399895.1 Serilophus lunatus
AACCTTGTCAATTCTATGTGTAACTCTATGTGAGAGAGAAAATAAGCACGATAATATGGCTGAGGCTATTCTTGTAAATGGACTAGGGTAAAAGAAAAAAAAAAAAAGACTCAATAGCATCCCAATTCAATACTGACAAAACAATAAGAGGAAAAAAAACCATCCTTAATGAAATGCTTGACTCAGGATAGAGTGAACAACGTCTGGAAGCTCCTCCTTTCATACTCAAACAGCTGTTCCCCTACCTATGTTTATGAGAAGTGTGAAACTGACTCAAGAGAGAATTGAATTCTTCTCTTTGTTCTTCCTGGGAAGACAAGGGCAAGGACGACAGAAAACAGAGGTCAGAACAACATGAAATAAATTTCAAGAGAGTTTTTATTTAGCTTCCTGACAATGTCTTCAGCTTTTATCAGAGGAAGTCAGGGCAGTATCAAAGCATGGAATCACCAATCATCTGTTCAAATATGACCTTTTCTCTGTGCTATTACAGTGGTTTGGACATATTGCACAAGCTGACTTCCTGAACAGAGGTCATTACATTCTTGAAACTTCTGAGAAATTGTGTAAAAATAATGACTACAAGTGTAAGTGATGGTGATTTTCTTGTTTCTGAGTCAGTTTTCACCAGACCAGTGGGTTAAGTCTAAAATCCACCATAGCTAGCACGCATTTGGTTAGTTAGATTGTGACTACTAAATTATCAAAAGCAACAGACAACTATTTCAGCTTTTATACTAATCTGTCATTTCTTTTTTGAAACTCTTAGGTAGCTCTTCATGTACTTTTTTTTGTTGTTCCAACTGCATGAAAGGGAAATGTTGAGTAGAAACTGAAGAAAACTCAAGAAGCAAGTGTATATTTTTAACTCCCTAGATGTTCTGTCTTATATAACAAATTGTTTCCTGTAGGAGTGATTTAACTAGGGATTATTTTAAAAAATGCTATTATAGTGCTTAGAAATTATGTGATAAAACTATGCAATAAACATAGTTGATTTAAGTAGGTTTGAAACTCCAAGGATATATTAACAGCAACAATTTACTGGGGAACATGCAAATGACTGACCACCATCAGCTCTTCAGGAGGGGAAAGAGGCTAGTACAATCTTACAGTGGAAACAGAACTGCATCAACACATCCAAGCTGTGCTCATCAGCAGGATCAATTAACTCAGGAAGAATACTCATTTTTTCTGCTCATTTAAAAAATATCCTGTTAAAGAAAAGTAGAATTGTTTTGTTTCAATGACTTGAAAAATATTTTCTTTCATTTTTATATATTCACAAAGTATAAAACACAAAGTTTTAAAACAGTTCTATTTAAAAAAAAACAACATTTGCACAAAAATACATTTTTGAGAAAAGTGGGAATGGCTTTCATCCTACACAAGTTGGTCTTTCTAAAATGATTTTTTTACTGTTAATTAAAAAAAAAAAAAAAGAAAGAACATTTTTCAAAAGTTTAAAAGCAAAGGGAAGGAAATGGTATTGTTCCAGTTCAACTAAAACTATTGTTTGGGTGTTTTTCTTAAGATAAACCCTCAGTTGTTTTGCTGTAGTTAAAAGCTTTACATCACTTGGAAGCTCGAAGTGCTTTAAGGAATAGCCATGTAATGATCAGAAAACACAGGAACAGATCATTATGGAATGTTATGGAGTCGAAATTATAAATGGTAACAGGAGTAATGTTTGCCCACCTTTGGCACTAAAACAGTGGCACCTGTGCAGCCTCCTGTCAAGTTAGGAGGCAAAGAAAGAATCTCCTTGCAAAGTTCTACATTGATACATCCTTAGACTAGACCCTAAAAGTAACTAGTCCCAGGATTAAGAACTGTTAAAAAATGAGCACACCTTCATTTAGTTGGTCACATTTCCTTTACTGCATAGCTAGCGCAGACATTGAAAACCAATAAATACATGAAGAAACCTTAAGACTTTTTCCAAGAAGCACATAATATGGAAAAAAAAGAAAGTACAGTTGTCCCAGAAATGCACAGTACTTTTATTTGTTCTATGAAAAATAAAAGTAAGCCAACAATGGCCAGGATTATCAAATGGCTCTCCTTTACCTTCAGTTGCTTCGTGTTTGTCAGTTTGTTATTGTACACTCTCTCCTCTTTAGACTCCTACTTGTATTATTTAATTTTTCTGCTGGCCTGGAGATAACAAATCTGTTGTCAGCCTGTCTGTATACGTCCATCAGATATGCACAGGGAATAAAATGGTCAGAAGAGGAGACAAAGGGCTATTCCTTTACTCTTGCCTGAGAAAAATCAGATTCACTAGAAGCTGAAGCCAGATCTACCACTCAGAGTGACAGCAAGTTGAAAAATGTTTTCTATTTACAAATTATTATTTATTTGTAGCATAGAGGGACATGTATTCGTGATGAATCCCTCTGACGGTATAGTGGCTAAAATAAGCTGTTGGACTTTGAAAAATATAATTTACTGAATCTGATATCCACAAAAAGGAAAATAAAACATACATGTAGGAAAAAAGTCTATGAAATTAAAAATATATTTTAAAAAAGCCTTGAATATTTTGCATTTCTTTAAAGACCATCCCCTTTAATGACTGTTTTGCAAGGTATACAAGATGGAGACCTCTGAAATCTCTTCTTTGTAAAGGAGAACAGATTAGCACACTTCATGAAACCCATTGAACCTCCAGTGACTAAAACACCAATGTATTCATTAAATATCGCTAGAACTTTACAGGTGGGAGCTACTCTCACATCACTTGCAGCACATAGTGGGCAAGACTGAATCAAAAGCTCACATAAATATGCTTGCAATAACATTCAGATTTGTGCTTTTCTATTAGTTTATTTCCCAGATTAATCAGCATATGTAATGCACTTCTGACACTTGCATGAACACAACATATTGAAATAATACTGACCATGATTGATATTTCTTCATATGTACTTGCTATTAGTGCAATTATTTATTAATGATACACTTTTATGAAAAACACTATTTCATGTATGAACATCTCTAAATGATTCCCATAGGCAGTAGTAATTATTTATGATATTTTTGAAGAATTATTTAATATCTGCACTTAGTCAACTCATTTTTAAAAGACAAAACTCAATGCAGGATGGAAAAACCAACATGCTGGATTTGTTAACTACACTCAACTAATATGCAAATTACAATGACAAAGGTATTAGCTAACAAAAATAAAATATTCAAAGCTATATAATCTGAGGAAAATAGTACATATTCATACACATCCTCACTGACAAATATCTATGAAGCAACTAGCAAGTATAAATAAATAAGTGGTATAAATTAAGGCCACTCACAAAGGCACTAACAGGTTATCTACACAGGAAAAGAAATCCATCATTGAACTAATAACTTTCAGAAATTGAAATTTTGATATTTGAAGCAATTCTTACTTTCTTAAAGCAATATGATCTAAAAAGTACCTTAACCAATCTCATAGGAGTAAACAAGGAATATTCCTATTTCAATAAATAAGAGGAAAAACTATTATCCTCAAAATAACTGTAGTCAGTAATATTTATGAAACCATCTTCTGAATTGGAGAGAATACCAAGACCTTTTCATGAAAGAAAATAAAAACAATTAATTGAGCAGCTATCAGCACAATAAGCACCAATTTTGATCATTTCATTATATATTCTTTTCTGAAAGAGCACAGCATTTTAATGCCATCAGAAAAATGTAGACATACATTATGGGAAAGGCACGTTGCAGAGAAGCAATTTGAGGAAAGAAACAAAAAGCACTGTAGTCTAAGAACAATCAACCTTAAACAGTAGTAGGAACAACAGCAAAGCACATTGATAGTTATAGAGGCGGTAGACCATAGCCAGGTGGAAATTGAGAAGCAGCTTTCAAAGATAACAGCACAGAGCTGTGGGAAGGGATGTTCCTCTCCTGTATGACCAACAGAGGAGCTCGTGTGGCTTCAGGTAGGAGCTTAAGAAACGGTACTTCAGGGCTGACAGCATCCCAGCCCAGGCACTGAGCCAAGACAGAAGAGCAAGAGCTGCCATGCAAAATCTGACTGACACCTTTGCAAAACCGTTTCTAGTCTGTGCTGACAAAGCAGTGGCAGAAAGAGCTCAAAACCAGCAGAGCTGAGCCCGAAAGGAGAAAATGCTGAAAGCAGCCTGTGTCCAAGCTGTCGGCCTGAACAGCTGACCCACGAGAAACAATCAGCAGCAATTCCCTGAAGCAATAAAACCATTTGCTGCTGTCATCTGCAAGCCATGGGACCCAATTGTCCCACTTGCTACAAAAACAAACAAAAGACCAAAGAACTGGCTAAGAATAAAGAATCACGGAGTATCTGAGACCGGTAAGGATCCACCGAAGTAAAAAATTATTAGATGCCGTCTAAAGCTCTTCATTTATTTATTTGGATACTAGAAAGAAGGCATTAGATACAAAGGACTCAAAACTAAGTCCTTATTAGCAGAAGTCCTTAAGAAGAGACAGAAATTATGAAAAGCTTATCCTCCCCAGCAAATAACAAATTGATCAAGGAAAATTTTCTTTGCTGAAACAGTTATAGGCTATCATGTCATCCAGATGATATGAGAATTCACATTTATAACAGTTCAGCCCCCTTGTTATAAGCATTTAAAAGACAAATTTGGAGTTGTTTTTTAATCCTCTTTTGCTAGATTATGGTAGTCTCAGCCCTAATGATACTAAACTCCAAATCTCCCTATTGAATAGAACAACCAGGGACCTGGATCAAAAAGACATATTAGACTTTATGGCTTCACATTAAGACACAGAGAGCAAAATGGGGCTTGAAGAACTCTGTGCCGAGATCACATCCATCACCCTATGCCTAAATCTTCAGTCTAGCTCAGGTTTGCTGAAATCTGTGTTCAGCTACGCTGAGTATTTCCAACTCCAGGGAGTTTGTGGGTATTTCACAATGATTGCACCACGCAAAAAGGGGAAAAACAGTGTTGCCCAGATATAAGCAGCTGTCTAGATTTCTTACGTGACATTTTAGCCTTATTTCAGCATCCCTTAAGAAAGAAAAAAATAATTTTTTAAAAGTTTGTTGCATTCCCTTAGTCTTTTTTTTCTAAACCAATTTCTGCTGTGTTAAATATGAAAAATAGTAGCTCTGCATCACTGAAGATAGGACACTGAGAATTTAGACAGGAAATTTTATGGGTTTTATGAAAGGCAGGACATTAATCAGTATAATGATGACATTTATTCAAACAAATGACCATAATACAAGGCAAATGTATTATCCACCTTAACAAGTAAGATGAAGGACATCACCAAATAACCAAAGATATGCTTTGTTCTTAAATATGATTGCAGGATAAACTGTTCTGAAAGGAAAAGACAAATGGATGGATTTTCCAGATTGTGACACTACAAACACCCATTATACACGATGTATGAAGAATGGTGCAGTAGGTTAATCCCAAACAGCACCCAAGCTTCCATCCAGTTACCTGTTCACACATCCCAGCAGGATGGGGGAGAGAAAAGGAAGGACAAAAGCAAGGAAAAAAAAAAGTGAGTTAAGATAAAGTAAGTTTAGTAAACAGGAAGAAAATCAAATGTAAAAAACAACCTCCGAGTGAATCAGAAAAGTGAAAAAAAAATGCAAACCAAAGAAAAACCCAAGTGGTGCATAGGTCAGTCACTACTTCCCACCAGCAGACCAATGCCTAGACACTCTTTGCACAATGCCTGCTTTGGATCCTCTCCCTCTAGTTCTATTGCTGAGCATGACACTGCACGGTATGGAAACTCTCAGGGCAGCTGTTGGAGAAGGGGCAGAATGACAAATAGAAGTGACCTTGATACTGTGCAGGCACTGCTCAGTAGAAGCCAACACACTGTTTCAGTCACAAATCTGACACAACACCACACAGGCTGCTATGAAGAAAATTAACTCCACTCCAGTACAAGGGTCTATCAATATTCAAACTCTAAATCATTTGTCAGGAAAAAAAGTTAAATGGAATTATGAATAACTAAAACTGATAAAATATCAGAGCCTTAACAGCTAGACCCCAGTGACACTTCTCTAATAACAAAATGACAGCAAGAAAATTAACAGCTTGGAAAGAGGTTTCATTGGGTAAAATTAACCAAGGGAACAGGCTACGTTAGGATGACCTCTCTTTTGTAGAACAGGTAAAAAGTAATCTGTAGTTCCACCCCAAAAATTCTGAACACAGAAACCATAATGTGTATTTCTGCCAATGTTTACTATAGTAAAATTGGAGCAGAACCCAAACATATTTGTTACTGAAAATGAGGTGAAAGATAATGATATACAAATTAAAAGTAACAAATCAATTTACTTCCTGGCTTTGGTCTCACTTGTAGAAGTAGTTTACTACTTCACAAGTTAGTCACTATGTAGTATAAATTCCATACTAGTAAGAATATGAGACAGCAATGGCATAATTTAGAGTTTTAATCTATTTCTCACAAAGTCAGACACTGACCATAAAAGAGTCCAAAATCACTTTGCCATTTTTCAACACTGATGAAATATGTTAGTGAAAAGCCATCTGATCAATGGAAAGAGAGGTGACAACAGTCTGCTTAATAAAGACTGTTGGGCTCAGAGTATTAATTCTACTGTTTGCTTGCCACTCAGTGACATGAGGAAAACCTTTTTCCAATGGCAGTATCTATGCTCTGCTTGCAGCACACATTAATACAGAAACTTCTCCTTCCCTCAAGGGCAAAGCCTCCTTTGAGGTGTATGAAATCAGTTCTACTCTTAATAAATTCTCATCTCAATCTCATAGTTAGGCTGCCTATTTCTTTATTCAAGATATCACAGGATTTTGCTTCTGATTGCAGCTCCTTACCCAGCTCTTCTCGGTATCTTCTGCCTATGAGATTCCACTATCCTCTTCTACCTTTTCTTCAATGCTATCCATTTGCACCTACTCCAGCTCTCCTGTCCCTTAAGACCACCTTGCTACACAGCCCTTTAATTGCATCATTAAACAAAACATTCATGAGACATACTAATGAACTACATAATGACTTTTTCAACAGCAGCTACCTTGCATCTTCCTGTTCACCAAACCTTTTACTGTCATTGATTCTTCTTGTAGTACCAGGTCAGATGAAAAAGAGAAGACTTTTCTCCACATATACTCCTGGAACACCACCAGCAGCAACAAGCCAGCAGTCACAACAGCCCGAGTAGAATTTCACCAAGTATAAAATACATTATAAGCTTAGAGTCAGTTAAAAAGTGATATTAAATGGCTTCTGGCAAGGGATCCTTACATATAGTATATAATTGATTTTTTTTTTTTCCTGAAGGAGGTGTTGGATTCAAAGCAGATTTTAATAATAATACAAAAATCTTTGAGAACTATTTGCACAGGATAACCACAGGATTTAAAAACATTGTAATATTATAGTATGCTATATATTATGTGAGTTTTTTTCTCAGGAAATTGACTACTAATGTAAGAGCTCTAGTCTCTTGATAGTTCATTCTGCAACATATTCCTGAGAATACTATTACCATGAGGACATAAATCAGTTTGCAATTAATTTTTTTTAATACATTTCTATACAGCGTTATGAAAATATTTTTGTGAACAAAACGAAACAAAGTGTTAACCACTGACGTTCTCCCAATACCAGTCAAAGCAATTCAAACCTTGATTTGCACTGGCATTGTCATCTATGGTTGATATCAGGAAACCCAATTACATTTCAAGAAATAAAATCCATCTATACCAAACACCCCATTTGACGGCTCTTTCTTTTCATATTGCATTAGTTCATGCTGTAACAGGCTTGGCTAACAGCTATAGGAACTCTGGAGCCAAAAATATCAGATGGACTTGTTAGAGCCTCTACAGAAAAGTTTGCTTTTTCTCCCTGACATCCACATCAACAAGCATCAGATTTTTCTAAGTCTGTCTTTCCAGCTCAGGCATCCAAAGCAAAGTTTTCAATAAAAAAATACACTGCTTGAGAATACCTTCAGGAAAAAAATAATATTTATGAGTGACAGAAAGCCAACTGCTGAAAACATATATCACACACACTCTCTTTCTGTCATCTATATGCAGACACTGCACTAGAGGGAAGCTGTAAAACCTAGTTGGGGCATTAATTATGTGTTTTCTTTTGAAAACAAACTCCTCATAGCAAGCTTAAGATAACAAGTAGGATTTTTATTTTTCTGTTTGCATATGGGGTCCTGCCCAGGCTTGGGCTGAGGGGTCACACACAATCCCCACCTGCTACTTTCCACTAAACAAAGGGAATTTTGCATTCTTCAGTGGCCTAGTTCTGAGATCTAACAAACACACTTCAGAAGCATTATGTTTGTAATAAAAGACTTTGAATTTAATACTCAGAATTAAACAAGAATTTTCAGAATAAACATTTCTATTACCTGAAAGTTTCTGTAGCCAGTATGCACTTTCACTAACTGAAATAGGAATATTTAACTGCCACAGTAATATAAAATGCACTTTAATGAACCTCTGGAGGAATGAATCATAGCTCTTCTTTACTTTTCTCCTCTAAGTTGGAGAAAATAATTTTCTTTGAGCAGATCCATTTTTGTCTACTAACGAAGGAAAAGATAACTATGGACAAAGGAATTGAGCAAAGACTTAGAGCAGTGAAAATGCAAATCACTGCAGTTACAGCAGTTCAGGTCTCCTGTCCTTACCAATGCAACATCACTGCTGTACTCAGGTTTGGAATCACTGGCATTCCACACTGGCCAGGATGTGAGATTGCCCTCCATGTGTTAAGTGAAAAAACCTGGAAAAGTCATCTAAATTAGTGTTGCGTCTGAATCACACTACATTTATTAATAAAATATAGGGAGTTTACTGATGGAAGGAAAACCTGACAATTCCAACTCCAGTTCAAAACAAACTGACATCATCAGAATATTATGATTTGCCTCAAGACAGCATTAGATGATGTAGTAATTTTCATGCTCGCGAGTGAAACTTAATTTGCAAAAGTAGGAATAAATTATAAAAATAACAATACACTAGGAATCTTAGTGACCTGACAATAAGATAATGGTGACACTAAATTGCTGAAACAGCTGGAAAGCAAAACACCATGTTTAGGAAAGGATGAGGTTCTTAGGCGGGATAGTGTCTCAGAGACAGGTATTGATCATTTTACAGAAATAACTTAAAACTTACAATTTACTCACATTACTATTAATGCATTAAGCCAACAATTTAGAAACAGGAAGTCTGCTCCAGAAACTCTGATGTAAAATTACCAAAAAATGTCAGGTAAACAACCCTAGATGCAGTTCCCTCGTGTGAAAAGCAGGAGTTTTAGAAGAATCAGGCTTACCTAATGACAGCTGCATTGGGATGGTGATTTATCATCATCAAATTTGATGTATCATATCTGTTGTCTTTTCTGCACATGTTTTGGACACATTAAAACAATTTATTCAATTAAGTGTGTATTAAAAATTCAAACACTGCCATTACTTTGAGGTACTTTTTGCTGACAGATGAGAACTACAGGCATACTACATTTATTCACTATTTCACCTTTTATTCATTATATCACTGTTACTTCTAAAACTCTCACTTTTTAATATGTGAGGTATTCCAGGAGACATTGCTGAAAGAATCACGTTTATGAGAAATGTATTAGACCTGGAGTTATTTTTCTATACAGTCTCAGTCTTTTGAATGTGGCATACTTTTTACAAGTGTACTTATAACATATATGTATGCTACATATATATCTGTGTGCACATATACATATATACATACATACATACATATATATATATGTATATATATATATGTATATATATGTGTGCATGTTGCCCTAAAGATTAGCAGTTATGAGATTTTAAGACCATACAGAATAGTGGGTGGCAAATTCATACCTGATTTTATAAAACAAATTCTGGAATTCATTATTTTTGATGGGTTTATAAAGTCCATTAAAAAGTGAATCGAAAAAACATGTTTTAATCTGTTGTTCTAAGTTTGCTTTATACTTATAACTTATTAGATATAATATAGATTTGCACATAAATTGGCAAAGCTTTGTGAAACTGAATTTTAAAGGTTATTTGAAACATTGTAATAGACAAACAAACAAATTTCTGATTGGTCATAATCAAGTTACTTAGAGAAATATTTTTAACATATTAGTCAGATCCTTTACAGCAGTTAGAATGGCTGTGCATAAACTATCCTGCTAATAAAAATAACTATGGAAATTTGTTATAGGAATACAAACACTAAATTTAGAATGATCCTTTTGCTTCTTGAATTAAAAGAAGCCAAACCATCCAGCCAACCAAAAAAACCCAAAAAAACCCCCCCAAAAAACCAAACAAAAAACCAAACCAAAACACAAACTAACCACTTTGTGGCTACATTCTGTAACATATTTAAAAACTATCTAGTACTTTAAAAACACCAAACTCCCCAATAATTCCACAGAAAATACTTTCTTGAAAGGGCCTTCATTCCTCATATGCAGAGGGCCAATGAAGAGCTCTAATTCCAGTCTCCAGAAAAGAATGCTTTGTATCTGCAGTCTTCACATAAAAAAAAATCTAAGATATGCTCTCTGTCTCTCTCTTCTCTCAGACTTCCTTTTGTCCTTTCAAACATTTTAAAGAACAAATTCAAAACATTCTTAATTGCACCAACTTAGCCAACTACTACCCCTTCCCACTTGGTTTTAGTTCAGGCTGTGCTACTTTGCTCCAACTTTTTGAAGTCTAAATTTCAGATTTCTTCCTTAAACCTTGTGTCACTTCTTGGTTTTTAATGGCTTAATTTCTTTTGGTTTTCTAAGTTTTTCTCTACTGACCTTCAGCAGAGCCTCCTCATTTAACCCCTGGGCTCTGCAAGATTCTTCAAGACCACTGTACTTGATGTAGGTCTCATAACTGGATAATGTCTTCCACAAACTCCAATAACATGTAAATTTAACAGATTTAAACTTGTCTCACCAGATTACTTCTTTTTTCTAGTACTTTTCTACCATGTTCAAATTAAAATCTAATTAGTTTCCTCCTCTGGCCTTTTCTTATGGATGTTGGCATGCATTTCAGGTACACTGCAGCTCAAATGAAGCTCTTCATTCTGAATCCCCTCTTCTGTCTCCTCTCCCCTTTTTAAAATCTCTTTCATGAATATTTTCTATAGTAATAACCATCTGCAGCTCAGCCTTCTAAACTTGACTTAAATCACTATACTGATTATACCCTCTGCTAATTCCTTCACTGTTTTAGTCCACAAATGCCACATCTTATCTCTGAAATCCTCTCATCTTTTTGTACAGCGAGAAAAAAAAATAATAAAAAGCTCATCCCGGTTTCTGCATGGCTGCATTCCTTGTTTTGGCTTAAATAAATGCAGTTTTGCACCACTCAAATCCATTCCAAATGTGGCTACCACCAAAGAAAAGGTTGATCAGTGAAGATAAGCACAGTGCAGTATTCCATTAGCAATATTACTACATTATGAATCCTCTGGATCATTGCGGGGAAGAAGCACACTGTTGCACAACATAAATGTTTCCATCCCTCCTATTCTAAATCCCAGTACAACTGTGTAAAGCACCATAGAATCTCACCTGTACTCCATCAGCGCTTTTTAAAAGTCATTTAATTATTTTCTTTATTGCTTAATTTCCACAGCCTTTTTATTCAATCCCATTCTACCTCAACACTATGATACCAGTTTCTACTTCTCAACCTAGGCTGGAAGCCTCCAAAACTCATTTAATGGAAAGGCCAATTCTACAAACTGGCAAACTTAAAGAGTTGGTTTTGCTGAAACAACCCCTTAAAATTCAGATTCCCCATGCTGCCAGGATCACAACACAGGTTATTACAACACTGAAACTGCATTCCACTGTGCCAACCAGAGTTGTGACACCATCTTACTGATTCTATTTCTCTATTTGATTTTATTTTTTGCTTTAGAGTTAGCTTTTCTATTCTTGCAAGAAATGGACCTTCTATTGCCTCTATGTCTATAGATCAAGTGGTACAGCACAGCCTTATCACTTACAGAGTGAATGAATGGAAAATACTAATGTAAACGAATTCTACCTAAAAGCCTGACTGTGACTACACCCTTTTTAATCTCAATAAAAGAGTCTAGGAAAAAGCTAGAGCATGACTTATATTTTACAACCATGTTTTAAAAAAAGAAATCTATATCAAAATATTAGGTACATCTATATCAGAAAGAGACAGAGGAGGGCATGAAGGGGAAGAGGCAAGAGCTTTATAAAACTCAGCATTCTTTGTAGCAAAATGATTCTTAAATATTTTCACTTAAAAGCTATGTCTAGCTGACAATGTAATCAACATTTAATATTTATGTTCACATGAGAATTTTCTAAACTAAGACAAAAAAAATTCTTCATCCTGTATTTTGTATTCTGGTCTCTTGATTATTTAGACATTCAGTATCCATAAACAAGCAGTTTATCCATGAGATCAGCTATGTGGCATCAAAATTAATAAACCCCTGAGAAACATCCTGCACCAAAAAACTAAAACAAAACCAAAAACCCACAACCCCAAAAAATAAGAAAGTTGATTAGCATGCTTGTACTTGGCTTAAAGGAGAGCAGACAAATTGTGCAAGAACGCAAATGTCTCTTAGGGCCTCAGTTTCTGCAATCTTATGGATAAAAGCTACACTGTGTACTTGTGGTAACTATGCTTCTTCATAAACTATTGCTCATTAAGATACAAGCCTCTGTCTGACACCAGTGACAAAGACGTTATTTCAAATGCGGTAAATCAAAAATAAATTAAAACAACGCAGTGACTTTAACCAGTAAAGGACATTGTTTCATAAGCCAAAATACTCCTTCATAATACATCAAGACACAGTTTTCAGTTGGCAATGCTACTCTTTTATATGCTTAAAAACATGTCTCTTTAGCCAAACTATTTCTCAAGTCACAGTCATTTAGAACAGCAAACATCCAAAGACCTTGCAGCACGGTTACCCTTTCAGCTAGTCCTAACTCTGCAGCCCAGCGTTTTTCATACCAAATGGGACATGGCTTTGCTTTCAAGAGGTACCCTTACTGATTCTTTTCACTTTCCTGCGGATCTGCTGCTAGAATTTATAACTAGCACTTCAAGCCTTTTCTCTCTCTCGTCCACACTGGTTTAACTTCTTTATGATGGCAGATAATTGTTTTGGCCTTAGGCAAAGAATGTGCTCTCAGCTTAGGAAGATGGCTGTACAGCATCTTTATAAGGGAGCCAAATGAAGAAAAATGAGATAGTTGCAGAACATTACATTTTTTTATCTTATCAATTATTAAAGAAAGACTCTTCTATTCAGTATGGTAAGAATACTAATAAGAGGTCAAAATAAAACATTAGACTCTTGATATTAATGGTATTAGGATTCATGATGAACAACAATTCAAAATAAATATTATTTAATGAGTATGAATGCAAGACTATGATTGAATTAACACTACAGAAAACAAGCACTGCTATTAAGGAGAAAAAGAAAGCAGAAATTAATCCAAGCATTTGAAAAACTGAGGGAAGCCCATCTTCTGTACATTCACTTTCTTTCTGAACCATAAATATATCCTATTTTTAGTGTAACAGGTATAATCTGAGAAGTTACAAGAATAAGTTTATAACCCATATAATGTGCATCTATATTAAAATGGTGTCATTTATTAACAAAGACAATAATCTAATTGATTCTCAAAGTTCTATGTATTTGAAAAGGAAGGCTAACAGATTTTTTGACCCAGGGAAAGACATATTAGATCATTTCCCACTTGAATGTAACCAAGAGAATAGGAAAAGCAGACACTTAAAACCTTCTTTCACAAATGAAATTTAAGATAGATTTTTGAAAGACTGGGGGGTGGGGCCTCTGTAGGTGACCCAGAATTGTATCCTACTTTATTTTGCTTCCTCCTCCTATTTTCAACATGTCAATAATTACCAGATAAACTGCAGGGGTTTTTTTTGTGTGTGTGCTGAACTCAGAATTAGGGGAAAAAAGTGCTCATCACAAAGCTAATATGTAGAAATAGAAATTCCCTAAGACTTAAAGCATTGGAAAAATAGCAAAGGCTATAATTCTTTTTCCTATTTCCCATAAAAGTGTGCACCTCTCAAGGACAGCAAATATCATTACAGGAATACTTGGGGGAAATCTCTCCACTGACACCAACGTTTTTATTCTGTAGTGGAAGCACCAAAACCTAAACTTTGCAATGGTACATTAGAACACATACAGCTTTTAGGTTTCTTCTATTTCCATTATTTTGCTGTTCTGTTTTTTTTAACCCCCTTACCTCCATTCACTCAGAGCTCTTAGAGTTACTAAAGAAAAAAACAAAACATCTTGAATATACTCACAACATCAACAGATTTTCAAATTTATTTCCAAATTTGTTAAAAATACTTCTGAATAATGATGCTTATAAAAAGGTCTGTAAAAAGATCATAATATTATCAAGTGTTTAAATAATAAAGGCTGCTCTTAAATGTCCAAAATGCTTATTAAAAGCCTGCCCTTTTTGCTAATTTTTGCATCCTTTCCATGTTTTTAATGCAAAAGGTTTTAAATCTAAAAGATGGAGGCTTGATTTACCCCAGAATGGAACCCAGACTGGTTATTGTTAACACCAGCTCCTCTTCCAACATCCTTTCTGAATCTTTTTTTCGGGAGGCAAATGAAAAAATACCACACTGGAAGCAGCTGAGGAAGAAAATATGAGTTATTCTTTGGAGATTTCTGCTGGCAGCTGACTGCTTGATCTCTTTCCCACTAGTGTTAAGACTATGATATGCCAGCAACAAAACAAAGAGTCAAAGATATGGCTTTGGTGATATCTTGTACTTTATTCAGTTTGGAAATTAGGGGGGTATTTCCTAAGGAAATTTGGTGACCAAGAATCAGACTATTATTTAAATAGGTGTCTTTTCTGAAGAGCTAAAACAGAGAAAGATACACAGAATTCAAACAGTTCAAAGTTTCAGATATCTTCTCAATCACATATACCACAACTATGATATGCTTGGACTATTTAATTATACAGAGTTTACAGTTTTCTTTAATTCCTGAATTACTACATGGTATCTCTAGTATTTAATGAAAGGAATGCAATGCAATCCAAGTGGCTGACATATAAACCTCCAGAGGCAGTACTAACCTGAGGCTGGTAAGCATCTTCTCTCCTGCTTTGGTTGAATGACCTTTTACTTGACCTACAAGCATGACTATCACTAAGGAATATCAATGAGAAGTACAAGCAGCCAACTCTCTCCTACACAGGTTCCCTGGACAGTGGCTGGTACAGAAGGTAATGTTAAAACCGAAGTTTAGGTTTTGTTTTCTGGATATTTGCATTTGTTCTCCTTAAAATTGACAGATATTTTTGCCCTTCTGCCTTCCCCCCAGGTCTTCTTTTTTGAAGTTAAGTTCTTCTAAAACTGCTGCAGAGAGAAAAACAAAATATTGACATGGCTGCCTGATTGCCATGGAATTACTCCACGGAGGAGAATTCTGAATTAATATGCAACATCATTTTAGCTTTAATATTTTGTGGTTCAGTCACTAGACCTTGCAGTTTATTGCGTCTGTGAACTGCATTTGCTTCTGCCAGAAAATAACCTTCTATTTAAGGCACTTGAGGTTAGGAAAAAAAGTAACCTCAAACAGATTTCATTAATTCAGGCAAGAGAAAGTTAATATCCCATGACACAGCCGATTTGTTTGTAGGGGTGTTAAATGCATCATTTCCCTAATAAACTAAACCACTAGAGGAATGTGTAGAAGTTGGTGTTCCTTTCCTCAACCCATAAAAAAAGCATCAGTGTCTGCCAGGTGAACTCTGAGGAAAAAGTATTGAACGGATCACATACTGATAAGCATTTTTAAGAGAGGTAAATAGGTTGATATACATATATTGATATAGAAAGAAAATACTGTGTTTGCAACCTTTTGATTGGTCTCTTTTTCAGGGCCCAGAAGCATAGTCCATTTATTGTACCCTCAAAAGAAAAAGCTTGTTCTGCCACTGCATTGTCTGCATTACAGTTTGAGCATCCAGACTTAATACACTGAGTTCCTGAATTTCCTTGTTCACAAGTGTTGCTTTAGAAATAATGGGTTTCATTTTGCTGATCTTTGTGAAGTTCCAACTTATCATCTAATCAACACTAGAAATAAAACAATCCCAGCCATCCGATTAGCACAGTGTGGTGGTTTGAACCACTAGGGGCACACAACAGCGATGAAAGACTAAAGATTTAACAGCAGTTCTATTTTCTAGGGCACTAAAGATCTTATAGAACTCACTAGGCGCTAAAAAAAATACACGGAATATAAAACTCGACAATGTCACATAATGAAGCAAAAAAACCAAACTGCTCCTCAAAGCCGACTGGTCAGGTGAGGAGCAGGGGGAAGCAAAGGAAAGCTGCCTCTATGATGGTAATCTCCTGGCCCTCAGAGCCTCCTGCAAGACAAAAAAGGTGAAAAGCATCCCTCCTCAGGGACACTCAAGGGACCGATACCACTTGCATTTTGGCTGGTGGTCTTCAGGTGCCACAGTTGGGGCTCCAATGGCATCATGCTACTGCCCGTGCCGATGGAGGAGAGGGGAAGCAAGCTGCGTGGTCCGGGAGCCAGGTTGAGGGGAGCTGTGCCTCTCTCATCTCAGGAGAAAGCCAAAAGAGAGAGAGGACTTCTGTGTTCAGGCTTTTTATGCCCTGGAAGTCCTGTGGGAATCCGATGGTTTCATCCCAGCCAGGCTGTCTTATTATTGTCCAGTGGTGTTGGGCTCCTCCCTCCTCCAAGACCTCGGCACTCTGAACAAAATGGTGGTTCCCATCAAAATGCCATGTGGCTGGGGCCCAGGGGTGCCATTAGCCCTGCCCGCAGGGACCCCCAGGAGGGATTCCCAGGGTGGCGGCACCACTCACAGCTATCTGGAGCGGCCACTGCATGGCTGCCTGCTCCAGCTACCTTGGACGGGGCCGCGGGACCCCTGGTGGGCTCCCACCAGCCGTGCCTGCCGCTGCTGGGACCCACTGCAGGCAGCGGGAACCGTGGGGCTGCCCCGGGACCAGCCAGGGCCACACTCCTTCACGGCAGCGTGGGGCCAGCAGCGCTGCGATCACACCACCCGTGCCACTCCACCCTGCCCGCCGCAGCGAGCTGGGACACTGCCAGGAAAAGCAGGACGCCATGCTTGGGGCCAGCATCCCAACTCCGAGCGCACGCGCTGCCCGGCTCCACCTCTCCATCACTGTGAGCCAGGAGCGCACCAGGAAAAGGGGAGCACTGCCAGCGCCAGCGATCACGGTATGTCCCTGCGTCGCTCCGCAGCGGAACACACAGCCCCCTTCACTCAGTGCTGCCGGCATGCCGCGGGAGTGCTGGTTCCGTTCGCTGTGTTGCTTGGCCCCCATTCGGGACATGGAGAATGAAGGTGGGGGAGAAGCTCCGCAGATGTCGACACTGCAATCTCATCTTTTTCTTCATGTTTCTAAAAAACTGGTTTTATGAATATGCAAACAAATGAACAGTCCAAACACTTCCCTTCTCCCAGAAAAACCCTATTTTCAAACCCATAACACACAGATATATGGCATCATTAATTCAGATTTTAAAAAAGCTGGAATAGGTACAACTGATAATATCTGCACTCAGTTGTGTTAAGTGCAGGAGACATGCCTTCTTCACCTCCAAATCCACCACAATAAAAGAGATTAGGAACTTACTCCACAAAACTTTTCATTTGAGAAATTCATCCCATCCTGCTTGCCACAGACCAACTCATTTCTGAACTCTTCTTGCTGTCCAAAATGAGTTGGAAAGCCTGCAAAGATTTCAAACACTCCTCAGGTCCTTCTATTGCATATTAAATTCGGTGAGAGCTGGCTCTATTAGCCTTCTGGGATAGAAGAACAAACATATTTGTTGGAAACAAACAAGAAAATCCTACAAATCAAAAGTTTCCCAGACTGTACACTTCCCAGTGGCTTTCCAAAACCTTAGCTTTCAGTCCTTTTAATTTCAACAGCACATTCTCAATATGGAAAGATCATAGCCCTACAGAATAGCTGAATAAGATGAAAGCTAAATATTTTTGACATGTCAAGATATATTTAAAACATATCATTAAGCAAGACAATTGCCTAATGAATCACCATAAATGTTAACACTGTCAGTCAGAAAAATCTATGCATACATCAGTATGGGAAACATCAAACTTTCTGTTTTCATCCATCTTGTCTAGGGAAATATGGATATAAATCCAATCAGCTCTCCTACAAGTCTTCTACAGTCTCTTCTGTTCTCTATTGAATAAAGAAGCAAATAAGACCCTTAGATTTTACTAAACAACTGCAAAAATGCAAATCTAGTTTCCTAGCCAACTCTCACACATTTTAAACAAGCATGTTTCACTGCCAATGCCTATGAAGACCAAAATCTTCTGCCTTTACATGTTCTTACATCATCTCTCAGAGGAGAAGACTGCTCTCAAAGAAACAAATAATTTTGTATTAAGCAAGATTAGGCTTGGAAACTGTTCAAACTTAGACATTGGAATGGGCATATTACTTGAAAGTCAAGGGACTTTCCTCTGTAAGATTATTAAGTTCTGCATATCCGGTCTCCTGGGCCCATGTGCATTGTAACAATAATCTGCAAATTTTTAGGGAGCATGACTGGAAGTGTTTACAAGTGAAATAACAAAGCTGGATCTATTAAAAAATCCCCAAACAACAACAAAAGCCAAAGTAACAAGCAAATGAACAAAACCAAGGGAAAACATTAATAACATTCCCCCTCATTCCAGTTTAGATTGTGTTTCACAGGTACTTCATATGAACTTTTTTGCATTACTTGTGAGATAATCATAATCAACAATTTATTCCACCAACACCACCAGATATACTCAGTTGCAGCACCACCAAATACTCAACTCCATCCAAGAACAAGTAAGTTTTTCCTTTAGTGTGTCAAAACATTCTTCAGTGGACCAGTATCCCAAAGGCAGAGACCCTCCTGGACAGTGCTGATACCACGTGTAGGTACACAGGTATTCTGTAACTGCTTAGGTGTCAGCCAGCACCCCTCCCTAGGCATGGACTGAGGGGCATTTTAATCCCATTTAATTTTGCTCAAACGTTTGGAAGATCTTTGCATCGCACTGGTATTTCAGCCAAAACTTGTGAGGTATTGTACAGCTATTTCCACTGGGATAGTTTGGTCAGGGACCACGAACCTGGTTGCTCTGTCACTTACTTTTGGCCATTTAAGACATTCTTATGACAATGCCCACATCATTCACTCTCTCTGAAGGCTCTCAACTTGCAGTAAGGTTCATAAAATAGTGATAATCTGTGAGAAATACAGCTGTGCTTTTCATTCGGATCTTAAACCATACAATGGTATGACAAGAATTAACCCACTCAGTTCCAGTTCACAACCCTCATGAGAACTCAAGACTACCAGCATAGAGCCACCTCACATCCTGTGGGAAGACAAGGATCACGACCAAGACACTTGTGAAATATAACTGACATGACAGGACAGCATTTTACAACAACAGCCTAATAACCAGTCCACTTTGCCTTTGGTGAAGCCTGGAGAACTACAGCCATATCGTTCCTTCCTAACGATCCTCTTTGAAGAAGATGTGTATAAGGTCAGCTATGCCACAGTACAGAGGGGACGTGGCACGAATGAAAGCAGCATGGCATGTAGGGAAGCTAAATCCAGGCTCACAAGGTATAAGATACAGGAGGTAAGAGCATAGTGGAGAATACAGCCATATGAGCTGTTGTCTCAGTCCTCAAACTTGACAGACCATTGATTTTCACTAAAGTGCACAAATGTCATCATGTTCAAGAAAATCAGAAATTTTGACTTTTCACACTGCAAGAGACTTTACTGAACCAACTGATTTTGGTGTCTCATGATCACAGGGACCAACAGATGCTTGTATCCACATGGTGAACAAGCATTTTGTTTTAAAAATATGTTATTATACATACTTTATAGACACTAGCTGTGATCTGCATCTAATCTTACTTTAGCTGCATTTATATTCCTTTCACCTACGTGCCAATCAAAATAATAAATTTATCAATGGTACTGCAAACCAATACACATTCTGAAAGGGATGAATCATTCAGCTGAATCATAACATAGTTGCCCATGAAAAGTAGCAAAATTTGACAGAAATTGTATGATCTGCAGGGCAGCAATCCAACTTTTAATACTGCTTTGGTTACCAAAGCCATAAATATTTTTCTGATACTGTCAGGTTTAACATTCAGCACCACTATAATTTCTGTCCTGATGCATGAACAGTTTAAAAGATTTGTAGTCTTAATATTTCATCTGCTGTAATTACACTTATTTTCATGTGCTATGTCTGCTTCTGCAATACAGTAGGGTTCTTGCTTGCTGGGAAAAAAATAAACCAAAACAAAATCTTCACCCAACAACCAAAAAGTACTTTGAAACGCAAATCAAACTGCTACATAAATGAAGTAAATATTAATTATACAAGTCTGCTGCTCAAACAAAAGAGGATAATCAAAACTTGGAAAAAAATAGTTCAGGTCCATGATTATTTCAATAACTGCTATTTATCTGACAGACTACTACACTACTACAAGCTGTATACTGTGTAAAAATAATGGCAATTAAACAGGAAGAAACGCATCAGACCAACAAGCTTAATTGAAAGTGAGGAGATGGAAAAATCTAATTAACTCTGCAAACTAGTTTTGCCTTTGTCAATTACCTTAATTGTACTATTGGAGTACAGGTTACGATCTTCACTAAAATTTGAATCCCAAGAACATGTCTGATATCTCTGAAAGAAAAACAGCTTCTGAATACTTCTTAATTATGGCAACACATAGCACGAAGCAGCATTGCATCTGTTGAGACACAATGCTTCTAAGGCTAAAACTCCTTCGACCTCTATGTACCAACTCAACTTCCTCAAATATTAAAAATTTGGGATGTAATTAATAATTAGTAGTTTAATGTAAATAAGAGTTGGGCATTCCCCTAACCCTGGATTGTTTAACAAAGAGTAATCTTAATTCACAAAGAATTCCCATTGAAATAATATAACTGCCAGGGAAAAGGTACAGCACTAGTGTAGCAGTAACTGAGGGTCAGCAAGAACTGATGAGACCTTTTTTGCAGGCACATTTTCATGGCTGCAGCTACTGTTGGTGCTGACAATGGTTAAATTCATGAAGAGGGATTCAACTTCACACTGTGAAGTACATATTGGTAACATACCAAAATCAAAAAAAAATTGGAGAGAAAGGAAAGGAACCTAGAACTTCCCATCGACATAACCTCTACCGCTTTTTCAGAGGTTTGGCAGATGTAACTTAGGGAGGGACATAGAATCAGGGAATATTAAGTGTTGGAAGTGACCTTAAAGATCATCTAGTCCCAATCCCCCCTGCCATAGGCAGGGATACCTCTCACTAGACCAGGTTGCTCAAGGCCTTATCCAACCTTGCCTCAAACACTGACAGTGCTGGGGAATCCATAACCTCCATGAGCAACCTGTTCAAGTACTTCACCACCCTCACATAAGAACTGCAGCTTAATATTATGGAATAGATTCTAATGCACAAAACAGTTGTTATCTTTCCAAATTCAACTCCTAACAGTACCTAGTCTTCTTTCCTAACATTCTCAATAAGCGAGGCAGTTTCTCGTCATCCTTATCCTCAAGGCCTGTGAAAGACTATCTCCTTTAAGACAAGAAATTAGAGCAACCTCTTTCACTTCCATTTTGCAGGAGGCTGACCCTGTCTAGCAGGCAAACACCCACTCTGCCTCTTGCTCACTACGTTTTTGCAGGGTGGGAAGAAAACAGGAAGGCAAGAAGACCCATGGCAGTATAAAAAGCAAAAGCTGCATGTGCAAGAACGGAAAAATCCCCCACTTCCCACCAGGAAGGCATATGTTCAGCAACCTCCCAGGCAAGCAAGGTATTCAGTGCATATTAATGGCTGCTCAGGAAAAGAAACACCCTGAGTGCCTCTTCCTCCTCCTGTTCCTGAGCTTCTATGGCTGAGCATGCCACCATAGGGCATAGAATATCCCCTCAGTGTGTTGGGGTCTGCTGTCCTCCTAAACTCCTGCCCATTCCCAGCCTCTGTGGGTTTAGAAAAAAACTCAGCAATGTCAAAGTAAGTTAAGTGTCCCAGCTAGACTCAGTACAAATTTAATGAAAACAAATCATTTTCCCTGAAAATACCCAACAATTATATAAAAGTTATCCCCAAAAAAGGCCTTAACAACTACAACTTTTCTGATACAAACAGCCCCAAACAAGATGACAGGACATCCATGAGACAAAAACATTCTTTAGATCTCTTTTAAAAACTTTTAGACCTCTCTCACAGCTTGTAGACACCTGCTGCCTGAAAGAAACCTAGCAATTCAGAGTAAAAATCATCAGTCGCTGGAAATATAAGAAAATGAAAAGATAAAAACCCTAAACAAGGGAAAATCCTCTAAAGAGCAAACATATTTTTAAAAAATTAAAGTGTCAGTTATGTATCCCTCAAAACGATATCTTCTGTTTTTTAACAAATTTATGCTTTTGTGAAATGTTTCTTGCCCCATCAAAACACTATCAAGTAAAAACCGAATTCTACATCCCTTACGTGAAAACTCAGTTCTCTGTAACTAAAATCAACCTTGACAGCAACACAGTTACAACAGATTCATTGCCTTTACATAGAAAAATAGATATTTTTTTTATCCTATTTATTGCTTTAAGAATCTCAGATGAAAAATTACAAAGTCTAATCTCCACCTTCTAATTGTATGAATTCTATCAGGTTACAGCCATAAGGCACCTGAATATAATATTGGATAGGACATTAGCGAGATCAGATTAAGCCCTCCCATATCTCAGCACACATTTGCAGAACTATTGGCCATCATCTTTGCTTGTCAAGGATTTCTGCCACTTCTGTTCTGCTTGAGATCCACCTCCTTCAATAGCACTTTTTAGCTGAAAGCAAACAAACTGTGCTTCATTGTGTGTCATGGTTGCACTAGAACAGTGTATTGGGTCTGTCTGAGATGGAGCCCATTTCCCATNTTTTTTTTATCCTATTTATTGCATGGGCTTTGCTTTGCTTTGCTTTCATTTTTTGCTTTAGTAAACTGCCTTATCTCAACCCACTGTCTGCCATCGTATTCTTTTCCCCCTGCTTGACTTTCAGGGGGAAAAAAGGGGTTAAAGAGACTGTGGGCACCTGGCGGCCAGCCAAGGTTAACCCATTACAAACAGACATCCTGTGATGACGTGACAGCTCCTGCAAACTGATGGCGGAGCCCCTCTTCAGTCCCACGAGAAAAAGTCTTCCTAAACAGTAGATGTAGGAAAAGGAGATCTGTACCTAACAGGGGGTTGAATCTGCAGGAAGAAAGAAATCAGGGAAGAAAAGTGTGGTGCAGCTCGTAAGAGCACAAGAAAAAGTAAATAAAGCTTTTGTTAAAAAATATACAACAGTTCATTTAATAGTCTATACAAGTTTGAAAGCCCAAGAGTAATGTTTAAAGCTACTGAAGTCCCCTAGAGAAAGGAAAATTTTATGGATTAAATAGTTAATCCAAAAGAGAAATAGATCAGCTGCCATACCACAACCTTGCAGCCTGAGGCAGAAATACTCAATATATTAAATTGCTATATAAACAACCCATGTCTGGAAATAAAGTGCCCTAAAAACAAAAGGGGGGAAAAAAAGATCAATTGAAAAGAACATCTATTTTTTTTCCTCAGCTTTGCTGGAACATACTCTGAAATGTAGTCTATACAAAGGATTTATGTGGCTTTCAGATATACAAACAAAATGAAGATTCAATTTGCTTTAGTTAGTGTTTCATACTCAGCATTTAAGAGCAGAATTGGGTTCTCCAAATATCAGCATTTCTGCAATACACTATTCAGTAATATTACTAGGCTTAACTCTCTAGTCTTCTGTTTAATTACACTGTACTTTTTAAGATATTGGCACAGCAGTTCCAGGGGAAAAAAAAAAATAGTATCTTGCACTCTGTTCTGCATTTGTTTTAAACCTCTTGCTTTTCAATAAAGCTACCTCCTAAAAGTGCAGATTTTAAGGTACTTCAATGGGATTACAGCTGGCCTGCTAATTCTGTCATTAATTTAATTCAGAGAAGCTCTCCACTGCAGTTACTTCTGTAACAAATAAGACTCAAGTATAAAAGATGCATTAAAACGTGTCTTGGTCACAATGTGAATATTACAGCTATCTAATCTCAAGGAGAAGACAGCCAAGAAAGACTGTAACAAACTGCATACTGGAAAAAATCACTTATATTTATTTTTAGCCTCATGCATGTAAAAATCTAATATTTTGCATTTGATTTATGTAGACAGAGGGGCATCTATTACAGCATTTTAGATTACAGATTTATTTTTTTTTTTTTCCATCAGGAACTCAAAGTTCAATGAAGTGAAGGAGCAAAATACCTGTTCTGCAGAAAGGAAAAACAGAAATTAAGCAAAGGCAAATGTTCCACAGACAATAGGAGATGAAAACTGAACTCCCACACTGTCAAGATTACTCTCCCCTTTCAATTTTGCCTGTACTATTGCAGCACATACGTCAATTAGATAATTTGCTTTGTTGCAGAACCATACATACAACTTTCACATTTTAATGACTCTGTAACAACACTGAAGCACTCCACAAAGGAAGAAGAGTACTGGTAATGAAAATTCAGGTTGTCTGGGTCACACATATCCCAAACAACTTTCAACAGCTACTCACAACACACTTACTTCACAGATAAAAAGGGACGAGGTCTTTGCTTTCTCAGCATTGCGCTTACTGAAGTATCTGTGCTGGGGTACTGAAGAGCTGAGAACCATAACCAAGGATGCTCTTCCCACGCTCCCCTAATACAGAACAGTAGGCTGTATGCAGAGAAGACACATTTCCCCTCCCCCATCATTTAAACTGCATAAACTGTAATTTTAGTAAATCAAGCAAAGAGCTAATCAAGTTTTGATTTGCTAATTACTTCTCAATTTGATTAGAGCTGGCAGCTAATCATTTCTGGAAACGTAAAGTCAATCTTTCACTCACACTTGCAAATCAGGACTTGAGCGTAAAGAAACTCATATTGTACATTACATCCTCAATTTTTTTTTTTCATATTTTAGTGCTTTTAACAACAATACTATTTTTTGTTATTGTGGCAGCACTCTGAAAAAATACTCTGTAGAACTGTACGTGGCCCTGTGAGTGAGTCATTGACAGGAGCTCCAGTATTGCTAACATTAAAGCTCAAGGAGTATGGAATGCTACATTAAACAAATTCAATGCAATTTAAAAGCATTCATACAGGAAAAAAAAGGTATAAAAGAAGGATGAACAAACCAAATTTTATAAGCCAACGTTTTCAAAATAAACTTGTAGAAGTATTTAGCTGCATGAAGAAAAAAAAAAAAAAAAGAAAAAGAAAAAGAAAAAATTGCAATGTTATGTAGAATAACTAAATTCAGTAGGAATCAAGAAATTAAGATTATGTAGTTTCATTTTGTTCTAAAATAATAATTAAGTGGAAACTAGAATGTGATTATACTGCATTTTGTTTCTGTGAAGACTTCTTAGCGTGGAGTATCTACCTATATTTTACTTCATCTAACTCGAGGACAAACTTCCTTCTAAAAATATCAACTTTCTGTTGCTCCTCACTGCTTGGCTTCTGCAGTGTCTTCCTACATTAGTTGCACTAAGGGACAGATGGAAAGTTAATTCCCTGAAAAACATATTGTTAGAGATACCACAGCAGCAGTTTGTGACTGGAGTATAGCCCAACTATACTTTAGTGGACAAAACTCAAATTAAGCATCTCTGCACTCTCTCCTGGCCATCCCTTCCCTACAGAAAAAAGCAAATATAAGGATGGAATGATCCTTCTCCTTTAATATCCTTCATACTGTCTGCAGCTTCAGTATCCGTAAGCATAGAGTCCTTTCCTTCGTTTAACCAAGCCTACCTAAACTGGGCCACAGCTGCTTCTCTCCCACAACATGAAAGGTAAGAAAGGAAGTCAATGTGGGCAAGTATAAGTCTCCTGCAACTGCTCTGGGAGCTCAGTATCTCCCCCATCCAGGCAGTGTTACACGTGCGCAGCATTGTCCTACACTACACATTCCTCGTCTCCAAGCTCTTACCCATAATACAGCCCCTGCTTTCCAATTTATATTTCTTTAGGCTTACATTTTATGGTTAAGTTGAATACTGAAGCCATCAGACTGAAATTATTCAAGCAATCCACAGCCTTCAAGGATTATCACTTGTGATCCCCATCTCACCCAGGCACACATTACCATCCAGTGCCTTGTGTTACACAGACTCCCTTCACTTGCAACACTACCCGGACACCTAGGGAGAGCATGAGCAGGGAAACATCAGCAAAGAATAAACAGCAGGCAGCAGCTCTGAGGATTGCTTAAAAACACTTGGGAGGCATTGCAGAGAAGGGTATAGACATGTTCAGTGAAGTGAAATCCTGAGTACAGCTTGCCTCCTTCCTTCCTGGCTCAACATTTCAAGACCTGCAGATCTGCACCATGACAGAGACCCACTGAAGCATAACCCCAGCTGTGGGGAAAGTGAGAAAGCACAGAGTGGTACACGATGATACTCCTTCAACTCCATTGAACAGGGAAAGGGACACACCAACAGTCATTTATACCTAATTTACTAAAAAAGAGTAATGTCTAAATACCCTACTGAAGATTTTGGGATAGAAAAAAGAAGGGGTCAAACAAATGAACAGCAGTCTCAAATAATGTGCAGTTTAAGTTAAAAAAAAAACAACATTAAAATAGATAATTTTAGAGAAAAGACATTTCAGAGAAAAAAACAAACACATTCAGAGCCTGTCAAAAAGATTTTACTTGGGGTTTTTTCCTACAAAGTACTTGGCTTCTTTTACCTTTACTTATTTAACATTCTAAAACATCTTGCATTCATACTATAGACTTTTGAAAGGCAATATTAAAACAAAAATATAGTGATATGATTCTTTGAAAATAAATTTTAGATATTTCATTTATAATTCACTTGATGGAGAATCTCAAACAGCGAAGCCTTGTTACAAATTTGAATGACTTTTGTATAACCTCCCCAAAATAAATGATGTAGCCAGCTCTATCTAGCAAACAAAAAAAGTTGGTATTAAGAAGTGATGTAGAAAGTGTCTCTACTGCCTAATCTTCGCATCTATAATAATTTCCTCAAAGTTGCTGATTTAATTGAATTACTATTAACACTTCTTCCCTCCCCACTCTGCAAAAGGCTGCCACCTGTCCACTCTGCATTCCAGTTGAATCCAGGAACATTGGAAAGGAGTTGTTTTGGCTGAGGAGAGTGAATACTCAAGATACTGTGTAACAAGGCCACCAGTTCTTTGGCGTTACAGATTTCAAATCCTGAGTTGCACCACTGCTTTAGATTCTCTCACTACAAAAAAGACGCATTACTCATAATTGCTATTGCTGTCAAAAGTTTTACAAATTCATCATCAGTGTGATAATTATAGAAAAATACATATTTATAACTACCTTCAGCAATACAGTATTTGCTATATTTTAATAATAATGTAAAAAGTTAATAACTCTCTGTTCACCAATTGCTAGGAAATCATAGCAAACACATTTCTACTTGCCTGTTCTTCACTTTCCCTGTGTAAAATATTTATGCCTAAGACATTTTAATTATTGTGAAACTGAGTTTGAGACAAGAAACCAATAAAGCTAACTATGAAACTTTCCAAAACATGGAAATGCAAATTTTGTGACACTTGACACATCTCATAATTTACAGCAAAACACAAGCTATATCCTAGTTTGAGATGCAAGTGAAATGAATTAAACATCTTCTCTCTGATACATTATTATAGTGTTGCCCATTGTGGAGTAGTGAATATGAAATGTATTTTTAATCAAGGATGTCTTTCCCATCTCCACTTCAGAACACAAATACCAGAAGCTTTCCAAAACATCTTTAAAAACAAAAGACTAAAGTACTTTGGAACCAATACCATAACTCCACAGAAATCTTTAATTTTGCTGTCATCACAGACACAGTCTAAACTTGATTTTGGCAGTTATTTCAAAAGCACAGTTAGAAAATTATTTAGCCATTTCAATGGAACCCACATGAGAGCACCACTTACTTTTGCCAGCAGTGCTCTTCAAGAAATGTTGCTCTTATAAACTCCTTCACTGTGATTCTATTGATGAAACATCCAGCATTCAACCCAACTCCCAGGTCTCAAGCAACCATCAAATAAAATATCCCTTTTCAAATTTAAGTTATAGTTTCAGTATAACTTAGATATATACTTTTGCTTAAAGAATAACTTAATGTTGACTGAAGTAAAACTTCAATAAGAAATACATTTTCCACACAGAGGCACGCTTATATTTTTCAAAGCACTAGAAACATGGAGTTGAGATGATATCTATTAAACTAGCTACTTTTCAAACATCAAGGAAATAAAACTAAAGATTGTGTCTATGAATTTAGAATGCTACCACTCTTTTCAATCAAGGAGGAAAATAACTCTGCCATTCAGTTGGAGTATTAAGCGACCAAGTGCCAAACACCAATGGTTGTAATCAGTCTGCCTATTTGATCTCTGTGAATTTATTTCTCCTTTTTAAAAAAAAAATGTTCTGAAAACCAAAGACTTAATTTACACAAGGGAAGAAAATTAAAAAGAAGAAAAAAAAGAAAATCTGGTGACAAACAAGCAAACCCGTAACAGATAGGGGTGAGGTTCTTTTTTCTTTGTGGAAAGCTAGAATACAACAGAAAGACATAGAATGCATTTCTCTGGAAAAAAAAAATTTCCTGGCCAATACATTTCAATTTATTTGTTGAGGAAAACAGTTCTCTCAGTCTTTGTTCTAGCCATTGCTCCAATAATTGCCTCTGCCAGCCCACATAACAAATCATTGGAATGATCCATATCTATAATTTAATAAAAAAATCAAAATTTAAATTAACTGTGGAAAGAGGATGTTGACAAGCTTACTTTGTGAAGAACAAAGAAATTATGATAAGGCAAGATATGAACTTCAGACCCTTTATCATGAATCATGCATCAGATTTCACAGGAAATTTAGAAGTAATGAAGCCTACTATCACTCCCTTACCTTCAAATGAATACTCTGCTTATTAGCAATCAAACTGTAGTGACTAAAGTTTTGCAAATTTTTCTGCATCTGTGGACATAAAAATCATGATTGAATGCTTGTTAATGTTCCTGCACATTTATTGATGCATTTGCTAGATGCCTATTTCTAGTGATTCTGAGAATTCACCTGCATTTAGAAAAACCAAAGAAATTCATCAGTACATCCTGTACTTTCTTACACTCTCCCCTTAAGCATGTCCTTTGAAGCAAAGTGACTTCTGAAATTTTTCAAACTGAAATCCTTGCTTCCCAATGAATATTTGTCAAATCCAGTTAATTAACAACCAATTTAGTGTTAACAGCCTTAACTAACTAAATGGATGATTTCTAGTTCAAGATACATATTGGTAATACATAGTTCAGGGAAGTATAGAACATACAAGAAATTAATACGAAACCTTTAAATTTATTATGTAATATTTCACTTTGGGAACTTCGAGGACAAGCCAGAGCATGGAGTTAGAAAAAACCTCAGGAAGACACAGACTTATTTTATTCAACAGCAGTCAAATTTGTAACAATCAAGTTATCAGATTCGATTTGAACAGAGCTAAATTAATACTCTTGCTTTTAGTAGGTTGGGGGGTTTTTCCACACATGGTAATTCTAATCAGGTTCACTGTAGCAGGAAATTAGGAAGAAAACCTTAAATACTTTTACTTCAGCTGAAGCACTTATTTTTCAATTAGAATTCATTCTGTTCTTGCTTACCTGTTACGTAGTGCGGCAGAACACGATACTGATATTGGAAGCAAGCTAAGGATCTCCTCCTCAAGCAGATCTTTGCCTCCTTTCCAAATTAAATTTTTTTTACCACACCTGCTAATATAGTAAGTCATTCAACTCTTAGTAGCTGCATAAATTGCTTGCTCATATTCATGTTAATCTTTCAAATATCTAGCAAGATGACTCATGTCAAAACAATCTGATCACATAATTAATTCCTGATCAAAAATATTACTGAAAATTAGCACAAATAATTTTAACTTGACAAAAATTTCACGTCATTGTTTTTCATTTAACAAACACGCAAAGATCTGTGTAATCATACTACAATAAAATAAATGTCCTAATTACCATGTGTCAAGATATTCTTAGTTGAAATCCACTGCAAATATTCCTCTGTATACAAAATATGTAAACAGTTATTGAAACATAAATCAAAGGAATGAAATGTTTTCCTTACTCTGTAATTAGTGACATCAAATTAGAAGTTATAAAAATTCCTGCTTTATTGATTTTTATCTGCAAGAATGTTAAAAAAATTAAGCTAAGATAGACAAATAGATCACTTGAAAACACAATAGCTAGGGCACACTTCCAAGAGAATACAGGCTATGAATTTTGAATAGCTTTAGGAAAGTGAAACCTGACATTTTATTTTATTTATTTTATTTTAAATATATCTTTCAATTCTCATCAAAATTCTCTCATCCATAACTCTTTGAATTAAGGTAAGACACAAATACCTGTCAATTGTAGGCAGAGACTTCTTTCAGATTTAAAACTAAGTACAATATCTATGACCTGGTCAGTCTTACTTTGTCCTGACCCCTGAATTATAGGGGAACCTAGTTTGTGGAGACCAGTCTCTTCCAAGAAAGAAAAATAAGACTTATCTGAGTAGGAAATTGTTCTTGAACTGCAGAGAGAACTATAAGGAATGCTGTTTTCCAAATGTAGACGTATACACTGTTCACCTTAAGTAAGGGATGCATTACTGAATTGTCTAGTGTCCAGTCTTGGCTAGACTGAAGTACGTACAAGAAGGGCTTAAAAATAGGATATAAATGGGCAAAAAGAAAAAAAATAACTACATGAATAAATTTGCAAACTGAAATCTCATTTTAACAGTGAATATCAGAAAAAATTGTCAAAATCTATCCTGAAAATCCCACAGAAGTCTATACTTTCAGTAGGGAGTTCAAGTACCTTCTTAAAATCTGACACAAATATCACAACTGAATGGTCAAAAGGATTGTTGTATCTGAAGTATCTTGTATTTTTTTCCCTTTACGTTTGGGATCAGCAACTGAAAGCAAACTGGTACGTTCAATTAATGATTTAGGAAATGATTGGTTTTCACTGAATAATGCAAATACAACATTTAAAAACCTGACTAAAGTGATATAAAAGTTCTTTCAAGGACTTACAATGCAAATATTGCTAAACCACTCTATCCTGTATTTTATTTCCCCTTTTCTAAAACTTTTCTAAAACGGAGGTGTTACCATTAATTTCATCTCAGGGCTTTTTTTGGTTTAGTTTGGTTTGGTTTTTTCTCTCTTGATTAAGAAGCAAAGATCTTTTAGAAGAGTGTACAGAGGATCAGGAAAGCATAAATCTCTTACATGTGATGTGACCAGTAAAACTAGTCTTCCTGATCAAGAATGTTTTGAAGGACGGGTGAAATGTAGTTTCTTAGTTCATCATTCAATTTCTTATATTTTTCATTAACTTTACACTTATCTTTCTCTAACTAGTACAGATTATGTAGTGTAAAACTACACTGTCAAATTAATAGGGTATTCTGAACAATAATATGGCAAAGTTGCTTTTCTTTTTCCAAATATTTCAGCAAACAATACACATCTCAGGAGAAAATGTTCCTTTATATCAATATCCTTTCATGTATGACACTGGTGTTCATGTATTTTAGATAAATTACTGCGAAGGACCATTACAGCTTTATGAGAAAATTATACCATTTTAAAATTATTCTCATCTCCAAACAGCCAGGTTATAATGAAAGTACTATGAATTGCCTATGGAAAAAAAACCATCAAGAAAGCAATTAAAGGTGGATGCACAGCACTTACTAAAAGACAAAAAGCAGGAAAAGCTGCAAAGAGTGTTAAAGTTAAGTTTCTTTCCCATGTCCCTGTGAGTTCCAGAAGGAGACATAAATCTTGAAGATTTTCTGAAGGATAAAAAGATGCAAGACTTTTTTTTTTGTTGTTGCTGTTGTTTCTTAATTTGACTTCATTGCCCTTTAGGCAACAATGGAACAAAACCCAGCAAGGCAGTTGCTGAATCACAACATCCAACTAAAAGGTTTACTACTCATGCTACTTCAACATAGACTGTTCTTGAGGCTGGATAAATTGTTAAAATGATGGCAGAGGAAGGATGTGCTGAGAAAACCTGACATATATCATGAGAGCCATGTTTCTTCGTGCTGTATAGAAAAAGTCTAGAAATAATATACTGGCTGCTCATTGTAGCAATAAAGTACTTTTAAAAGTTTTGCTATCAGTTCTCCTTATCCAACATCATTTCAATATCTTTAAAAATACTGAAATGTTTATTCTACCATATATAGAAATAATATCTGTTACTTGACAAGTATGGAAACTTATTTCACAAGAAGGAAAATGAAAGACGATTACCCTTCATGGGTAACATATTTGATTTATTCCAATGGGATTAATTTCCTCTGACTGTAAATTATACTGTTTAGTTCAATATTTTGAGTGTCAAGTACAGGCAGGGACACCTGGGAAGATGCAGTAAGAAAGTTGCCAAAGAGATAGTTAAAACTATCAGTGAATGACATGAATTTAATACTGTGTGTTGGAGCTGTTACTTTGATATAATCTGATCTCTTCTACTGTTTCTGACCTCTTCTTCCTAACAGCAGGAACGTTCAGGCATTTCAGAGAATGTTTCTGGAAGAATTTTTTTTCTGTTGAGTTTTTGAATCTTTCTTTTTGTTATAGAAGCCCAAGGTCAGTATTATGAAAACAAATATACGAAAATCGAGTCTTAAAAAGATTGTTATCAGATCCTTCCTGTCCATTCACAGCGAAAGGTAAATTTAAAGCTGAATATATTTGTTTTCCTTTCTCATGCAACAAAACTGTATTATAAATTACACATGACAGCTGAACACCCTAAAGAATCTCTCTGGGTGCATGACAGCTGAGTTAGATATTAGCTAAATATGATAAAATTAAGTGTCACTTTTTATTACTTTCAATAAAACTGATGATTAGATTAAATTAAACAAAAATGCAAAATCTCTGTGAAGTTTTCATTTAAATGGACCAAAGGAAAAATGCAATGCTGAGGATGTTAGCCTACTCATTTCTTCAATGTTGCTGTTTCCAAACATTGGAAAACAACTCTAAAGTACATAGCAAAACTTAAACAGTAATTTATTTTGCACAGCATGCATGCATGTTGGTTGTATAAGAACACACATTATACAGTTAAAAATGTACGTTACCTCATTACAGTGTCACCCTGAATAGCAAATCCCTGTAAAGAAAGTGAAAACATAGCCTGACAATCAACGTGGATTCTGAGATAATCAAAGAACTTCTTGGTTACTTAGGTCCAAGTAAACTCTCAGAGGATAGGTGGAAGGGTTATCTAAAATTTATAAAAAGCATGTGCTGTAACAAAAGAAAATCAGTTGCCAGATTAAAGGAAGTTTTTGGCAACTCTTTAGAGAAATTTGGACTAAAACTCTGTTAGATTTGAATTTTAAAGTACCCAATCTGATTTGGAACTTTATCTTTTGTCGAAGAACTATAATAAAATGTTTTGCTAAAATATGAAGCAGCATGAAAAATGTTCTAATAACCCTACAGTGGAAGGAAAAGTTCTGTTCATTTTGTACAATTTTTTTTTGCCATTGTGTATTTCTTACACTTGGAAGAATGATTGACAGACAGAGAAATCCTTAGAGCTTTTCAGGTCCTTCCAAACCCTTGGAAAACTTTCATTAGCAAATATATAGAGAGATGATACCAAAAATATTAACAGAATCAGTGAAAGTTCTGAAATACAAACACTCCTCAAGTTCTTCATGTGCTTTTGTGTCCTGCAAACACTTAAGTTGGTGCTGACACAATGCTTTAGTGGAAAAACAAATATATAGTGGAAAAAAAATATACCAAGTGCGAAATACCAGATTCCTGTGATAAATAAGTTACTGGACTTCATTAACATGATTTCCAATGAAATTCTCATATTCTAAGAAGTTATTAGGAATACAACATTAGAGGGAGAGCAGTAGTCTTTCCAGAAAAATAATCTAATCGATATAGGTTAAAACTTTGCTTGGAACAAAGCTGCTGCCTACAGCCAGTGCAGAATATAGGGGTGGTATTTTCCAAACATAATAATACAATCATTATGTTACCTGAGAATTTCCTGTGCTGCAACAAGCAAGTCTGAACAACAGGTAACTGTGAATGGGTTTTAAAAAGCTTAAGAGAGTATTCTGACTCTATCTACATAGGCAAAAGAAGTCAAAGTTGAGATACTCTCTTAAGTTTCTTGAAAATAAAGCCTGGAGAGCTCAGTGACCTATTCCATTGTTTCAGGGGTTACACACATCAGCCCAACAGCTGCACTTTATTCACTGGTGTCACCCAAAGAATTTCTGTGGTCACCTCATATTTGTCCATCTATGGGCAAGAGTTGGTTGCGTTCCCAGGATAATTTTTTTACACTGAACAACGACTTTTTAGATCTGGGAAGAGGCACTAAGAAATCTTTAAACCCCTCTTAAATGCCCCTTTAATCATATTTATTCAAATTACAGAGGTTTAGGAAGAAGTAGCAGCTAATTAGATCACATATAGATAAATGCTTTCCCAAGTTAAGAATTTTATTCTATAATGTGGCATCTCTAGTGACACAAGTAGAAATGTAAACAACAGGGATAGTCTGTAATACTGTCACACAAGGTGAGAAGCTCTAACAGATGCCCAGAAGGAGTTTAAACCAGCTTTCTTACATACACCTGCTAAGGTGGCTAGACAGGAGCTAATTTTAACTCCATAGATATGCAACACCTGGATAGGTCAATACTATCTGCTGACCTGCAATACATCACTCATTCTGGTGTTCCTTCCATCATAATGAAAACTCAAGTCATGATTCTGATCTGGAATTGAATCCAAAACTGAAACCTGGCTCAACTGCATGTGAAGTACACATATGCATAAGGAAAAAAGCTCATAATAAGAAATAAGATCTGCTTAAGGAGGCTCCTACAACTAATTTTACACAGAACTGTCACCTGTATATAGAAAATTAACAGCCTCCTCCACTGCCTCCAAAATTATATTCTTACATAATGCTTTATGGATGCAAAAAAACCCTAAAGAAACAAGAATCTTGAAGGAATTAAATGCTGCTGCAATTAGCTCAAACTTCAGATTTGAGCAACATATATTTAAGAAAAAAGTGTTTTGCCTTCCATCCTCTCCCCCTCCCCCTC
>VXBA01001841.1:35548-252143 GCA_013399895.1 Serilophus lunatus
CCCTGCCCCCCTCCCCATGATGTCACTATTAGAATAAGTATTCATTTTACAGGCACTCAGAAAGCCTTCTATAAAATGAGAAAGTTTCCTATAAAGACAAATATCCATATGTGGCTAGTTGATAAAGGCCTAAAATTTATCAAAACTCATATATTAAAAACAGCTGGCCTGGAAAATCTAGGCTTAGGGACAGCTAACCTATGGTGCAGGAAGCTTTCCAAGTTCACATGGGGGAAAATATATCATTTGCACTAACAGGTTATGGAAAACCTATTTTTTGGTGTCTCATCAAATGTTTGCTTTCCAAAATGACCGCAGGTTCGCAATGTACAAAGAAGTGCAAGAACAGTTGTTCAACACTTGACCCTATCCTCTGTTGGAAGGCATAAAAAATGCACTTGGTTTTCAAGGAAATATTCACGTTTGACTATCAGGGAGGCACGGAAAGGAAAATCCACTTATCAAAGAACTAAAGCAATCAAACAGATGATCTGAACCCACTGTGCAGTCTCTTACTGAATGTTCTTGAAAAACAATATACAGGCTCCATATTTATGCAGGGGACTAAGTTAATACTTAAGCCTCATTCAACCCTTGGAAAAAAATCTTGGATAATACTCACAGACTTAAGTCTAAATTTCAATAATCTTTGTTATAGGAAAAATGTCTGTCAATTAGCCTTCTACCTGTATACATCAGGATTAAAAGATGCAGTAAACTAACTTTGTTATTACTGTGAAAATAGCAGTGGGAGAAAACACAAAACACTGCTTTTGTTGGTTCTACTTACATATTTTGCACCTTTATTTTTGTCCAAACTGAATCATCCACATTGCAACTACATTAGAATTCCTTTAGTGTTTCAGTTGCTTCATAGTGTGCTTATTTCTCACCTTGTTGTTTACAGCATATAAAAAAGATGAGGCAGGTGTTGCACATAAGGCTGACACTCTGTCAGCCATAAGCTGCTCTCTGGTCAGCATCTGTTTTTATATATGCATGAGGTAAAGTATTACTGTTAGAAGAGGCTTCCAAAGAGATTCAGAAGTAAATTAAAGAAACTACCCAGGTGGTGATTTTAATGAATAGGTAAAAATAATGAGAAAAACAATCATCAGACACATATTTCACTGGAAGTATTATTTTCTTTAGCAAATAAAGAAAGCATTTTTAATGTTAAATAACAAACCAGTGTCCAGTATGGACTTTAAAGTAATTTACTGCTCCTCTGATCTACAACAGAACACATTGTAATGCTCTTACTCTCCACACTGGGGTAGAGGAATATTAAAATAAATAAAAATCTCTCTCATGCCTGCAGGTGATGTTTCTAGAATACAAAGTATGCTCTACCAATAAACCAACAGGGCGAAATTTATCAGAAATCTAATTAAAACAACTCGAATGTGCAAAATTAAAAAGAAACACAAAGTCAGTCCAAGCTTCTCTTCACTAAATTAAACAAGAAAGAAACCAGAACTGACTAGCATTTATTATTATTTCCTGTATAAGAACAGCACAAGCTACATTTAGTTTTTTTTTCATTTTGAGAATTCTCATTGCAGTTACATTACACTCAAACACACAGCACCTTATTGAAGAAATAAGGGTCCCTAGTGGACATGTCACACAGAGCCAGAAGTCCTTGCAGCCAAATCCTGGTATTGGTGCAGCCTGCTGGGTTGGGGAAGTGGACTCACTTCCCCCTCTTCAGCCTTTATGAGGCCACCCAGAGATAATGTTTCAGGCTCCCCTGCACAAGAAAGATCAATGCTGTGCCACCAACCTGCCCAAGGACTGGAGAATACAGAGTGCTCAGCCTGTCCACACTGGGAAAGCAGTGACAAGAGGCAGTCACATATTAGGAAAATAGGGGTTAGGGACTTGTGGGTTTGTTTAAACCATGACAGTGGTTAAATACTCAACCAGGTTACCCAGAAAAGTTGTGCAATCTCTACCCTTTGAGGTGTTCACAGCCTCACTGAACACAACACTGAGCCACATGACCTAATGAGACACATTGGGAGCAGGTATTTGGACTAGTTGACCTCCAGAGGTTCCTTCCAACTTAAATTATGACTCTATCGCTCTACTGAGGAAACATCCAAACACAACTTTCCAGAGTGCTCCAATTCACTAACAATTTAAACTTACTGTTTTCCTACAGATTTTTCTTTCTTATGCACTAAATCTTCTCCCTCCAGCATAGAAAATCCCATATTCCTCCCATGAAACAGCTACTGGACAAGAGATCCAACACATACCATGGTTAGACAGGAGTTATTTTCTAGCTGGTATATTTGTACTGACCAGTGAGCTAGCTGCTTTCAAACAGGACACAAATAATGATTCTTTTTGCTCAACTATACACAGCTATTAGAATTTTCTTGCCTCTGCTGCTTTCAAGGAATTTTGTACACAGAATATTTTGAAGACATCTAGCCTTTGGAGAAGTGTTTCTGAAGCTATTGGTTCACAAATTCCCAGCAACCATGAAGAGACGGGCAGCACATTCAGCCTCTTAGGAAACCACACTCGGAATCACTGCTGGCTACTACGCAGGGCAACGAGCTTGAACTGTGGCTCCACTTTGTACTTTCTGACAACAAGCAGTGGCTTTGATTTAGCAACTCAGAAGTGGCCTTTTTGTTTCTGCACACGAAAAAGACATCCAACAGTAAAGTATTTTCTTAATCTTTTTTTTTTTTTTCTTTTTGCTCCTGTCAAATGCCAGAAACAAATCCCTAAAAACTAAGATTTGTCTTTCAAAATCAAGTTAGATCAGAAATCACAGAGAAACAAGGGTGCTTTAAAAACAAACACCCATACAACCTAGATCACATTAAATCACTAACTTTAAGCAAGCAGTTTTTTCCATAGTGGGAGGCAGTCAAAGTCTCTAGCATTGTCATATGATTGAACAAACCTAAGTGAACCAGCCTACTGCAGATCAAAATGTACAGACACAAAGAAAATTCTGTGTTCTTTCCCTGGCATATTCATGCTACTTCATCCTTACAGAGTTATGTTATACATATGACATAAACATATACTAAAATATTATATTGTTATATACATTTATATGCAGTCACTTACTAGACAGTAGTTTATTTCTCCAGCATTTTGAAAGTACATAAAGCCAGTTTTCCTAGGAACTAAGTTCCATCAAGAAAGAGGGACACTTTCCGAGAGAAATACAAAATATACGTTTTGCTTTTAATATTTGTCTTGCATTTTTACTGCTCCATGTGCTATTGGCACATTTCTCTGGATTCCAAAGTTCGAGAAAATAATTTATTAGGCAAAATTCACACATGATTCCCACACTTTTCAAGATCCTCACTTAGACATAAGTCTGGCATTTCAAGACTGAGAACTGTTCACTGAACTGGAGACAAAATCTTTTTGGACTTGTCCACTGGTCATAGAACAGCTTTGCTTTGCTTTTCCCAGAAGAGGCAAAGAGACAGATAATTCATCTGGCAGCTGGTCTCCCTGTGGGTAGTATGCTGTACAGACATTTTATCATCAGGCTAAATGAATATATTTAACTTCCACATAAAGAAAATTGCCAATTCAGAAATAAACAGTGTCTAATATTATTTTATTTAACAAAAAGCTTTAATATAACCAAGACTAGCCACAAAAGAAAAAGTGCGAACAACCACCTAAAGTATGTGCACCATATTTGAAAAAAATACAAGCATAAGGATTTAATAAATATCCATTTGCCTGACCCAGTATTTGAAGTATATGTGATGATTCCAACATTAACCTTCGTAGATACTCATATTTATTTTTGTTTATCTGCATTTACTTCTGCCCACAAGTCTATCTATGCTTGTTTGCTAGTCCTACAGCCACCCCTTGCAATCTGCAGCTGTGATTACTTTTCACATACACACACAGCTAGTCTAACAGGGCAAATAAGCAGATCAATCTTAGGAAAAGAACAACAAGCTTTCTCAGTGCTCACCAGAAAAATCCCTTAAATTTGGCAACAGTCTTTTCAAAATAAATATGAAACTAGAGAAAACAGATTAGAGCATCCTTTTTGTGCGTGGGTCATTTTAAAGCTTATAAAGAAAATGCAGATTTTGGGGGGGTTTTTCTCACTTACAGACCATTCTTCCACTATTCCCTGGTGCTGGAATTGAGGAGTAAGCCAGGTTGGTAATTAATATCTGTTTTATTTATTACATAATAATTATTTGTCAGACTAGTTATTACTAGTCTGATAATAGCTTTTACCTGCAACACTCTTGTTGTTTTCTAAGTACATTGTGACTCCAACAACACAAAAATTCTGAATTCTGTATATGATAGCTGGGTATAGACAGCATAAGTATAGCACAAAAAGAGAGATAGAAGAATTACATCTAAAACCTCAAAATGGTTTTCTGGATTCAAAATATGCATTTGATACACATGAGGAGACGATTGACACATGCAATTATAAGAATATCTGGTGGCTACTGTTTTTTTAAGCTTTATTCAAAAGAAAGAATAAAGTTTAAAATTCTGTAGAAGTGGTGAGTAGTGCAAAACAGGAAACAGTAGTCAGTGGAGGATTAAAAGGCTTTAAAGTGTCAGAATTAAAAACTTTAAAATTTGCCACATTTTTGTATTGATGTAAGCCAGCATATTAATATTTGTTGTTCTACCTGTTTTATATCCCCATTATGTGCTATTCTAATAATATTCCAATGTTGAAATATATTCTGACATTTATCCATTTATCTATTAATAGAGGGATCTGCCAACTACAAGAAAATCTCATTTTTGCTTTATTTTAATTTGAGCAGCAGTAGTGGCTATTACAGACCACAGACTGCATCAAACACCTTTCTCATTCTACCACCCACTCAAATACTCTGTCAGAAAAATTAACAAGTAATTCAAGTTAGAATTCCCTGATGAAGATGATTCAAGGGAGAGAAGGATCAGAGTTATACTATACTGTTGAGTGACAACATCACACATCACAAAATGCAAATTCATCTACTGGTACAGTTGTCTAAATTGTGCTTATTTTACAGTTAGTGGAAGGGTAAAATTCACCACTTGCTATTAAGTACTTTCAAATGCAGTGAGACTATTTAACATTGATTTGCCATTTTAATTGTTTTAATTTTTTTTTTGAAGGAGAGCCATTTGAAGTCCTCTTTAAATCCTTCTTTATGTTATTGTATTTGCTTGCAGAACTCTACATATTATAAAGACACAGAACACACCAAAGAACACTTAAAAGTTTTTCTATTCAGACTAGAGAAGTTTTTCTCTTAGAAAAATCTTTCCTTCCCTCAAGTGTAAGCTGATAGACATAAAAATTTATTGAGGCTTTTCCTATGATCATTATATGGGAGAGGGAGGTCAAGAAACAATGACAAACTAGTTATATTAAACAGCACTTTAAAATAATCAGATTATTCCTTTAAATTATTACTTATCAGAGGGATCTAACAGTAAACATCTATTCATACAGGTTACATGTTTGTAGTCATTATAATTTTACAAATTTAGAACTTATATTAAGATCAGTATCAAGCAAAACTCAAAAATGAAACTGAAACAACTTTTACTTTGTGATTGAGCTCTTCCTAATCAATTTTTGGTAATCTTTGTGCTGTTCTCAAACGACAGAAATGCATATTTTATCATCATGGACTACATAGTGTCTTATTTGCATCTACTGCATTGCAGGAGCATATCTAACGTCTGCAGTGATGATCTGTACATTAAAAAAAAGTCATCTATGCTCTTCTCGTTAAGAAGTTCTTGACAGCTATCCATCTTCACAATGTCATTTCCATCATGCACATTTTCCACTTCCTACACTAGCAAGAGTAACAGTCACTTAGAATAAACTCAGCATTAAGCTACCAATAGGTTGCTGCTAACAAGATTCCTGATGGAGGAAGTTTTTTCCATATGTTTCTACATTATCTGACAACAAAGATATTAATTTCCTGAAAAAAAAAAAAAAAAAAAAAGGATATTAGTCAGTATGGAGTCAAAATAGAAATTTTAAACTTATGTTTCCAGAGACCTTATAGATCATGCAAAATTGCATTTTCTTCCTCCTCTGTTGCAGTTCTCATGTTCTCCCTCATGAGCTGTCCAATACCTGGCAGCTCACCCCAATCTCCAGCCCTGTAGCACAGAAAGCTGGTCTAATTCAGGAGCATAATGAAAGCATAACACAGTGGCTCTGGAAAGAAAAGGATGGTCAGCGGCTGTTCAACAGCCAAAATCATCAGGTTTTTTGCATTATTTTTTTCCCCAGACTTCCATCATTCTGATAAAATGTCATGACCAATTTTGCATGCAAGTCTGAAAGAACATGTAGTTAGAGACTTCCTAGGTGACCAGTGGAAAGGGTCAGAAAGGTAATCCAACGCTGAAATACCAGTTCAACAAATAACATGCTGAAGAAGTTGGTTCCTGCTTCCTCCTTTATTTCACAGAATGTATAAATAAGTGAAGCAAAAATATTGAAAATAACTTTTTTCCATTTCAGTTCTCATCTAAAATTCCCTCTCTCCAACCTTTTCTTACTTTATATGCAGCTTTAATTGCAGTGCAACTATTGGCACTTCCTCCGTAATCTTAATACTGTTGCAGTGGTAAAAACAGCTCAAGTGTCAGAGGGCTTGAGGAGATTTTGGTCAAAACTTGCCAAAGAAAATTAGAAGTTGCAATGGAAATTCTGTAAAACCATATGCCTATTTAAGATCACACTTAGATATTTTCCAATACACTGAGCAACTTGGATTAAAAAGAAAAAATCTAAGTTAATATTTAAATTATCTGTTTAATAATACAACACTGACAGTCAGGGTTTTGAAAATCATCTGATTATGTTGGTGCTCCTGAGAAAGATGATGCATACTTTTGAACAGCAGTAAAATAAGTTAGCCAGTCTTCTGCTCATGAACCATCTATTATCTGCAGCTTTTCCATCAGGAACAAATGCTTACACGAATCAGCATAGAAACTAACTCAGTAAGAGAAAAGTGTTTTTCTATAAGCCAAATTAGTTTTCCAGAATACTCAAGTTCCACCTCCTCTAATTACTGGAGCTTCTTTCATACCATTAGAGCTAACACATCAGGTGAAGACATTCAAGTCTTACATGAAAGTCAAACCTTTAGAATATTAGTTACACTGACACCTGAAATGAATGTTGCTTCTACATAAGCCATCTCTGCACTTACAGTTCATGTTATCCAAACTTTACTTCATCAGACAAGAGCTGATAGTGGGTGTGCTTAGATGAATTTATTTACCACTCAAGCTTTGTGCTGATATTAACAATTTAAACTATCTTCAGTATGGATAAGCAGGACTCAGTATTTTTCAGTCTAGATTTCTCACAGGACAGTTCCCAAAACACTCAGAGTTCAGCCAAACAATTAAAGATTAGAGAAAGTAAGAACGAGCTCAGTAAATATTAAAGGAGTTCCACTGAAGACATTACTAGTACCTCTGAATTTACCTTTGCAATTGTAAACTCACATGAAGTTGGTTTCTCCTAGTAAAGAACCTCTCCAGGCTCTTTGCTCCCTGCATATCCTCTTCAGACATTACAAAGACAATGAAATTTTAAATTAATTTTACTCCTTTTATAGCAATAACAGGGAAATTGCAGCCAATAGTCACACTAAAAAGAGCACACTATTGCTCCCTGGTAGCTAACCTGAAATATTTGCAGCTCCTGGAAGTTACTCCTTGTAAACATGTGCAATGAGAGCTAGCAGCCTTCCCCTGAAAGGCTGAGAGACTGACTATCATGATCTTATCTTGATCAAGATACTTCCTGATTGAGGGTGAGTCAGATCTCTGGCAGTTTCGTCAAAGTACATTATCTGGAATAAAACTCTTTCCCTTGTTAGCAGGCACTGTGCTACACTTCTTGCAGCTGTCTTATCTATTCTAGATTATAAGAAGCCTTTTCATGAGGCAGGGCAGCAATTTGGAAGATTTCTCAAAAGCTTGAACTCTTAGACCTACTAAGTAAGGCTTAATGTTTATAAATGACACCATCTGAGTAACTCAAAAGCTTCTTGAAGAAGCTTGCCTGTCTTTTTCTTAGAGACAGAGTGTCTTTTGGGTGTCTTGATACAAACAGTAGGGATCAATTGACATCACAATCTGGAATGGTTATGAAAAGGGGTTGTAGCACAGGACAAATCCTCAAATATATGCTTTTATTTATGAACAAAAACCTCAAATATTTTTTGACACTATCTGAGTTATTTCCTCAGTGATCCTTTCAAAAAAGTAAAACAAAAGATTTTAAAAGTCATTGAATTGAAATGTATCCTCTGAGGACTACACAACTTTGGCAATCTACCTTTGGAAAACAGGTTTTACTACCATGTTATCAACAAGAAAAGAAACAGTAAAGCATGAGCAGGACCAAGCTTAGGTCTATATTTCTGCGAGCAAATTGTTACAGCTCCTAGCATATTTCTTTTGATGAAAAGTTAATTTGCTCTTTTCTAAGTTCAAAACATTTTAATATGTTCCAAACAAATAATTGGAACTGTAAATCGTTATGAACCAATCATCATCAAAACATCCTTGAAGTGTGGTGTAACAAGGTCTTGTCTGGTGTTCAATATCATTTGACTTCAAGTTTTTTGGATAGGAGATAGATAAACACCTCCCTCTACAGCAGTTATATAAACTCATAATACATCATATCAAAATGAAGTAACTTCTCACACTTTCCTGTATCTAACCAATTCCCCAGCATTCTGGTCCTCAGGCTTGAACAAGCAAACAAATAAAAAGAGCTAGAACTCTTCTATCTTGGTTATTATAGCATATTTTCAATTACTGTTTGATAATATCTATGTTAGGAAAAATACAATCACAACTGATGAAAAATATTTGGGAAAACTGTCCCCAGAAAATAAAATCATTAGTCATGCATAATATATTGTAAAGGCTTAGACTTTATCAGCCAACATACTTCAAAAAGACACAAAAACCCCACTTTAATCCCTGGTAAAAAAAGTTATTGTATTTTCCAGTATAGGAGAGTATGAATTCCAGGACTCCTGTGTTCCAGATGATGAATATTAAATACTGAACGTCTTCTACCTAACTGTACTATTGCTAAAGATATTTCATAGTTTGTATCTGTTATTGCTAGAAGCTTACTCTATACTGCAACATGCATATTTTACCCAAATTACTCTCACTTCTCAAGCTGAATCTACTCTTACAAATCATCTTTCATTTTCCCCCATCTTTTTAAGTCTTAAGCACTACAATATTCTCAAAATTATTAGTCACTGTTTGGTTATTTGAGAGAGATTTCTTGATTTAAGGATGTGTTGACAGATTGTGGCCAAGCTAACTTAAGTCATTTTAGAAGTTGACCAGTTATAGTTGTAAGACTTAAATAACTACAGAATCAGACAGAAGACCCTGTGATGAACTAGTCACAGAAATAAGATAGGCTTTTGTGGTTTGTCCAGGAGCAGAGATGGAGAAATAAATGGAAGACCTTCCTAGTGTCATGTACTCAACTTTGAACAAGGAAGGTCCCCACGTGTTTTGTGCATTTTCTGCTTGAGTAATGAAACTTTTGAGCAATGAGCACAACTCTGTAAGCATCCTCTGTACTTTCTGGCCCAGACTGACAGGTCTGCAGCTTGTACTACCAATGGCACTGAAATTCTGTCTATGTCATCCTGGGTTTTCTGATGCTTTACCAAAAACCACTGTTGAAAAGATTAGAAAGCAATTACAGAGTATAAATTATTGTTTTCTATAAAACAGAACAATACCCTAAGCAGGATAATACCACGCAGTGCCTCACATTACGTGTAACAAGATGATATTGGGGCAGAAGGTAGACAGAATTCCTAGAAAGAGTGAAAGAGCTGAGGATGGTCTGAATGGCTATGCATGCTAGGGCTGTACTTCTAGAAGATTTTCAAAAGACATACTGACAACAACAAAGGATCTTGTGATTGTTTCTGACCAGCATCTAGCTGGTTTCAATCACAATAGGATACTGCAAAAGAAGGTGGTTAGATCCAATATATCCCAGGAGTTTTTAAAAATAAAACTGACTTGTTTGTGTGGTTGCATGCATATGGATGTTTGTTAAGCTTGAAGTGTTTTCCAAAGAGAAAGGCACATCATAAGCTTATAAAGTGCCTTCAAATTTCTAGTACCTACTAAAGGACATAACCCATTTCTCTATATCTCCTTTGGTTATCTTCAGTAGTCCAGGTGTCACATCAATTCCTTTAGGCTGTCTGTATCTCCCAGTATTCCTGATACAGGTTTTTTGAAAATGAGGTACAGGTGCACTTCCTTTTCTTTTTTCAGAAAGTGTGTCTGTGAGCTAACTCTAGAACTGCTGGATGAGGAAATGATTCAATAGATAAAAACCAACATGAAAGGAAATCTACTGGCTATTAAACTGAAGAAAGAAAAATCAGTTTAAATATAGTTTAAGAGTGCAGAAAGATCTCTAGCAGATTTACTGTACCAACTATCACAAGCTTTATAAACATAATCTAAGTCTGCTGCTGGTTTGAAGCAATAACTAAAAGAGGAAAAACGAAGGTTAAATTCATTAACACTTTCATGGGTTATGCTGCTTTTTCAAATTTTTTGGCTTAATTCTTTGTTTTGAACTGCTGTCAGCAAAAGTTACTACTGATTTAGTCTGTTACTTCTTATTTTCTCACAGAAAAAGCTAAATATTTTCCATGGTAGTATGATCTTCTTGTTGCATATATCTCTACATAAAAATACTGAGGTATTCTCTAGATACTGCATTCTTCATTCTGCAGAATGAACTGCTGAATGCTCACAGCTGAATGCTGCAGTGTAACAAGACATCCTTGCCTAGATTAATTTAAGAATGCAAGTACCAAAAGCAGTCTTCTTTAAGGGGGACAGACTTCAGCACTGGCTGAATTCATCCCACTTCTTGCCAGTGCAAGTCTGCCCAGACTGAATGTTTTCTGCTCTAATTAGATGAATACTTGTACTCAAATAGCTCAGGCCTATACAATGACACAGCTATCATACTTTAAATAGCTTATGGGCACCCTCTTATTTAGTGGCCATTAACATTTCTGAGCTCAGCTTTCAATCAAGCTACTGTCCAACATTACATGACTAATTGATAGTATTTAGATAAATCTCAATCTCAAAATAGTCAAGCTAGGAAACTTTGAAAACCAACAAAAGCACTTGTATGGTTGTTATGTTTCACTGATCACCTTACTAAGTTTCAAAATAGATTGAGATAGATGTTTGCAGACTAATGTACTCAGTAAGGCTTATAAAATATTTGTGTTACTCCACCTGAAGCAGACAAGCAGTCACCTTCTTCCTCATTGTATTTCTTTGTGCTGCAACACTCAAAAAGGCTAGAAATTATTTTTGCTTTTATATGAATACTTACTGATCATATTTTATAATAATAATCAGTTCCACTATGAAACAAATAAAATCATTATAGCAATCAGTGTGTTATACTGTAAAAAACAAAGAGTCGGTTAACAGCTTTAAGTTCTCTAAATAGACAGTAAAGATGACTGGGAAATTATTGTCAATACTGAGGCTATGCTACACAGATAACTAAATTCAGTTTCATGAGTTCTGAAGCTTTGGATAGCTACAATTTTTGGATATGTTGGGGGTTTTTTTAATTAAAATTTCTTAATTCTTTAGCATTTTTTAAAATAGATTTTGAAAGGACTTGAGTAAATAACAAAAACCCGCAGAACAAAACAAAGCAGTGGTATTCCCACAGACAGTCTACGAAACATTGAATGGAAGCGCATTGTTTTTAAAACAAGAAATTCTTTGGTCCCAGTGTGATTCCAATCTCAGCTTTCTGTAGCATGCTTCACTCACCACACATGCAAAATGCACTTTAATTTCATCCTTGGGTTGTATACACACATTCCTGGTATTTTTAGTAGCACTTTAAAAGTATAAAATCTATTCCCTCTGCCCTCATCAATTTGAAATTACCATTTTAAGGCTGATTAAATAAGGATTAGTGCCAATGTTCTACTTATTAGTCTGTGTCTTCAGCTGGAACTTATGATGTAGTATTTGTCAATAACTAGCTCACAGCTTAAATTCCACAAAAAAGAAACCTCTGCAAGACAGTCCATCTGTCAGAAGATTTTGCAGCAGGCTCTCACGTAGAAGAAAACCATCTATTATAGGATGATACAAGCTTAAAGTGGCATGTATCACAGCTGTTTGATTACTACCAGGAAGATGACTTGCATCCCCCTTACAGCCCTGTATCAGAATCCAGCAGTGATGGATTGAATTTCCCTTGCTTTAGCAAGATGATGGATTACCTCAGCAGTATGTGTAGGAAAAGTTAAGTCTGGTCCAAAATTAATATCATGACTAAAAGATGCTGGTCTAAGTTGTGATTTCCAGCATATCTGCATAGCTAACCAAACATTTTAATGACCTTTCAAAAGTCTAAACTATGCGATTGTCATCTGGGAGTTCTCCATAGTGATAACGACCCCTATTACACAAGTACTTGGAAGACATGGATCAGGCAGCACATTCATACATTTAATCAGTTTGTTCAGAAGGTCTGAATTCAAACATGCTCCAATGTCCAGAAACACACCATTTCAGTCACTTCATACAAATAAGTAGGTTCCAGCGAATAATACATCATGGTATGAACTGAGATCTAAGTTACCCTGTTGGTCTACCAAGTGAAAAACAGAAGTATCAAATCAAGTTTGTTAACTCAGTATTGCTACAGATGAAAACAGAAAGAAGAAAGCCCTTAAAGATTTAAAGCTAGCACTGAAATGTCTCATTTTGACAAACCTATTGGCAAGTACTAATAATTCTCATATAAATACCACTACTTCAGTATGTCCCTTAAACAAAATTTTGATAGCATATTTTTGAATAGTTTGTGGTTTTTCTTTACATTTTAGGGTTCTTGGTACAATAACCCCCCCCATGTTGCAGCAACACAGAAAAGTTGGACTGGATTCCATTCATGTAGCACTTGCAAGTCATTAAAATCTTCTTTAAATTGTAGTGCATCGTATTTTGTATTGCAATTTGTCATAATCTTTTATTGTAGTTACCAACATTTCGAGGTAAGGTTCAAAGAACTGGGAATACAACAACATAAATCAAAAAGGTTTTAAATAACCATATTTTACTTAAATATCCAACTCTTCTCAGTTAGACAAATTTACCTTTGTACCCAAAGTAGATGTATGCCTATGTTTTAATAATACTCTAAAGTGAAACTATTTAATTGTTATTGTCTTTCATGTTTGAGTATATTTATGTAACTGATTAATTTAAATTTTTATACAGAGTAGTTGAAAATATAGGATCTGAAATTATGCCCTACTGACAGTTTATCATGGCTGGTATGGAGAAGATTGCCTTGGTTTAGCTTTATTCCTGCTTCAGGTGATTCTTTACTATCATTAAGTTCTGATTTAATTAACAGAGTTCCTTATATATGGGTGTGTGAATACACAGCTAGAGGAATTTTAATAATAATTTAATGTGCTCTTTGACTGAGGAAAATTTCTATATACAAAAGGCATCTAAACAGTTCTTAAAACTGCAGAAGTAAGATAACTTCAATACTCAATGGGTCCCAAACTTCATTGAATTCTGAACATCCATACTAAGTTAATTGTTGCCAATGGCTCTGTTGAGGTAAAGGCTGGTGGCAAGTGGTGACCTTCAGGGCTCAGGTCTTTGACCCTTCAATATCTTCATCAATACATAGACAATGGGATTCAAGTGTACCTTCAGCATGTCTGCAGATGACAAAAAGCCGAGTGCTGCAGCTGCCACACCTGAAGGGTAAGATACCACCCAGAGGGATGTGGACAAGCTTGAGAAGTGGGCCCATGAGAAACCTCACCAAGTTCAACAATCCGAGTTCAAGGTGCTACACCTTGGTCAGGGCAATCTCCGACATGAGTATTGATTGTGAGAAGTTGATCAGAGCCAGCCTGCAGAGAAGGACTTGAGGGTTCTCATGGATATACCGCTGGACAATAGTGTGCACTCGTAGCCCAAAAAGCCGACCACATCCTGGGCTGCATCAGCAGCAGTGTGGTCAGCAGGTCAAGGGAGGTGGTTCTGCCCCTCTATTTGTCCTCAAGACAACACATGTGGTGCTGCATCCAGTTCTGGGGTCCCCAGCACAAGAAAGACATGGACCTGTTATAGCAAGCCCAGAGGGGGGCCTCAAAGATTATCAGAAGACTGGAGCATATCTCCTACAGAGTCAGGTTGAGAGTGCAGGGGTTGCTCAGTCTGGAGAATAGAAGGCTCTAATCTGATCCAGATGTCTCTAGAGAAAATAGATGCTACAACCTGTATTAAATATGGATGCTCAATTCTGAAAAGGGAAAATGCATTTTTCTAATAGGCAGTTGTTTGCTCTTCTAATTCATTTCAAATTTAGAAGAGCTACCAAGTAAAAAAGAGCAGTCAGTTACACTCACTATGCTGTTAGACATATCCTCAGTATTCTTGGAAGTTGGGATAGAAAGGTTAATACTGAAAAATTATCTACTGTCTTGCATACTCCTGTGGTAGGTTATGATAGCCCGAGGCTAATGAAGTCTCATGAAATGCATCCAGGTATGGAAACCTGCTCTGGAAAAGCTCTAAGATAACTAAGCAACCTATGTCCCATTAAGCAGGAGGTATAAACAGGCAAGAAGTTAAAAACTAATGGATATCTGAAGTGTTCCAATACATTTAACAAATCCTTCTGATAAAAGAGAAAGGTTAATGAAGAGAGTACTACTGAGAAACTGCATACTTGAGTCCAATAAACCATTTCCCCATCTATCAGGATTTTTTTGACATGAACACAACAAACTCAGTATTCATAAAAGGTAGTTTTGTAAACAGCAAACCTGACAAAGCCTGGGTTTCTATGAATTATATTCTATGACTGTACATCACCAGAGAGTAAAGGTTTTTATCTCAGGTCAATTTCTGCTGTTCCTCTTCATCTGCAAAGATAACAGCTTCAAATAATAGAAAAACAAATTTCAACAAGTCAGCTGATCTGTACTGTCACTGTTTTCCACCTCTCTTTCACTAAAATATCGAGTCTTGTACCACAACCAACTCAGATTGGGTACCAGGTCCAATTCTGAAAGGCCAGCCTGCAACTATACACAGTTTTCAGGATGGCATTGTGGAGGATTTCATACTCTAGCCATTTGGTGGACAGACAGTGCAAGATCAGCTGATTTGGGACAGCAGCAAGGTCTTTCTAGGTTCATCTTTGCCTCTCATTTCCCTTCCTTTGCTTAGTCTGCTAGCTGGGAAGGACACACAAAACCTGCTAGATGGCACAGAGCTCTTTGTGGAAGAATACCAGGTCGATCACTCTACCTTCCTACCCTGTTCGAGTCAGGAATCTGCTGGTTTAAGTTACAGTAAGAGCAAAGTGGTTAAAGAGCATATCTTCATGCAAACACCATGAAGAACCTACCACACCATATTTTTTTGTATAGCTTCCTTAGTTACAATTCTGTTAGGAAAGCTACTCCTGACAAATCTGCATGCAGCTTCAGCAAACAGGCAGCACATGTCAACCTCAACCTTTTTTTTCAACAAGAGTAAACATAATCAACAGAATATTTAAGACTAGTTTCTTGGAGAAGAATCTGATTCCTGAAAAGGGTCATCATTCAATGATATTTGTCTTGTATTACTTGGAAAGCAGTGCCTATGCCAGCCTATGCTTAGTGCTGAAATTGAGAGGTTCTGGGTACATTTTGTGGGGCAGCTCACATAGGCATTTTCTTGTATCAATGCACTTGTTAAGTGGGCTAGATTCATATCATTGATAATTCTAACACAGGAAAAGATGTAAAAATATCTCCTGGAAATTGGGAGAAGCCATATGTGTTATGCACTACAATCTGATTTTTGGATATGCATAGCCAACAAAAGTTGGTCATTAAAGGATGGTGAATATGGGAGTGGATCTCAGTAAGTGTATGATACATGAGAGGTTCAAATCTTGCTTTCATTTTTTAAAGATATTTCTGAAAAGAAAAAAGAATAATTTACTTAAATAAACATTTCCCTTACCTTGAATACTTACATTTCCAGAAAAGAAAAAAAAAACAAACCTTGGCATTTTATCTATGCTTTCCTCACTTCCTTTTAATTTTCATATCTTCTTATCCTCAGAAACTAAATGCCTTTAGAATCCATCAATGCTTTATGCTTCAATAAAATTTTCAGTAATTTTTCCCATACATTTATTACTGTATGCATAAAATTTTTTTACTCAAGCTTTTTCTCAACCTTTCCTAATCTAGTTTGATTCCCCTCTTTTCTTTCTTCCTGAATAAAGACTTCATTTAACATTAGTTATTCCCTCCCCAATATAGAAATTTCACTAAAATCACCACGAAATATATTCTTTTTCACTCAAAGTAAGCCTCTTAATCTTTCCTTATAAATTAAATCTCTGAAGCCTGGTATACCTTTTTGTTTCTCCTCTTTGGCCACTGAAGAGAAATTACCTAAGAATCAGTACTGAAAACTTCAGCCTTAGATTTGGTCTAAACATTGCTTCCAAAAAGCTAAAATTTCTCTTTTGAGTGTGGATAATGCTCAAGAGAATTTTTTTTCTCTAGTCACAGTGCTATCTTCTGTATATTGATTTTGCACTGTACCAAGTGAAGAGACAAAAAACCCCAAACAAATTACACTGTCATTGTCTTCAAAACTCCTGCAACCCATTACCTCTCAGTTATAGGAAAGAAAAGGTTTAAAACAAATATTCATGAGAATTGTCCATATACCCCCCTGCCAAAACCACTAACTTTATTCTTACAGGATCCTTTGTTTTCAACATTCCTTAAAGCTTTATTTCACCTTCAAGGAAATTTCTGTATTCCAAGCCTTTTTCATAGAATGCAAATATTACTCTTCAAAAAGTCATAAAGCAGTTTTAGTTAACCTACAAGCAGCTCTAACATCACACATTTTCCCTGGAGCTTTAATTTGATGACACACAAATTAGAAGTTCCAGCTGAGAAACAGTTAAGAGCAAAGAAATTGCGTTTATATGCATGTTAGTACAACAGGTCTTTGATCGTGATCAAGCCCATGGGCAATATCATTACATAAATATTAAATTGCATCCACAAAATCATATAAAGAAATGGTTGCTAAGCAAAATACTCAAAAGGGAGAAATGTCACACTCAAGGAAGCCTATTAAATCTAGTTCTTATATACTATGTTACAGTTCCTAATTCAGGAATAAAATATCACCTTTCACCATCAAAGTCTCTGCATATTGCAGTGGAAGTGTTCACTATAAACTTACTTTCATCTTTACATTCAGCAGTGTACATTAAAACACAAACCAGTATATAACCATAATCTGGTATATACAATAATTATTGTCTTTATGAACATTGCTACCATGCTCTACCAATGTATTTAAAAACTTCACAAGCCACAAATTTATTTTCAAACACCCTCTATGGAATTAAGTATTATTCTTGAATCTGTGTTAGAGCTGTACTCAGTCTCAGTGTCTGGCAGCCACACAGAGCATCTCTAGTGTGTCCTGGTTTCAGCTGGGATACAGTCAGTCTTCTTCTTAGTAGCTGGTAAAGTGGTCTGTTTTGAACTTAGTATAAGAATAATGTTGATAACACACCGATGTTTTAGTTGTTAATAAGCAATGCTTAACCCACATCAAAGACTTTTCAGTTTCCCAGGCTCTGCCAGGGAGGAGGGGTGCAAGAAGCTGGAAGGGGGCATTGCCAGGACAGCCAAACCTTCTGGGAGAGAGGAACAAGTAGCTGGGAGGTACTTAGTTGCAGGCTGTGGTTAAAGCACCACACAGGGAAATGTACCTTAATCCAATAGTTCAAGTCTAGACCTATACAGTACTACAAACCTTCTTTATGTGCCATAGCCATCAGAACTAGAAAACCTCCATGTTAGTGCCAATAAGGCACCTGTATGATTAACTGCTTACACATATTGATTATCTCATTTTGCCTTCATTCTTCTTCTCATAATTTAATTGCAACAATTTGGTTGGATGGCTCAATGACTTGAATGGATGATTTGGTCTTCTTTTAAACCAAATACCAGAAAACAAAATAATTTCAAAACACAGAACTTTCAACTTAGATGAAAGTGCTATTTATTGTGACTGATACAGTAGTTTCCACCACCCAGAATATAATTTCTGCCATAAAAATTATTTTTCAAAGAACTCCCTTTCCAGTGATTTTGAACTATTTTTTAAGCATTACCTGGTTTCAAGATGTACCTGCATAAATATTATACCATCCTTTTAACTAAACACAGAGGAAGCATAAACACATGCCATCAGTTTCCACTACACCATACTATTGTAAGTGGTATTCCTCTAACACTTGACTCTACTTCAATCATATTTCCATTTGCAGGCTATTGTTATATGGACAACGCACTAAGAAAAAAACAGAACCATAAAATTGCTCATGCTTCAGTTTATCAATTTTCCTACAATTTTTTAATTAATAGTTATTTTAAGAGGGCCTATAACATGTGACACTGATGTTTTATTATGTTAAACCAAACAGCTTTTATTGTCACCTTTGCTTGTATATTACAAAAAAAATACACACTTATGGGTAAATTGCAACAAATCACTTACTGTTGGAAAATACTCAGTAGGTCTAAACTAAATAGAGATAAATTTCATAAAGATGATTAAATTACCAAATTTAGCTATTGATAGCACTTTACTATCTTCTAATACTGTTATGCTTTCACAGATTTTTAAAACACATTAACAGAAATAAAGAAAATAGGATTACTTTTCAGTGCACAACAAACTTACTGCAAGACATTCTCATCTTCCATCTCACCTTTTCCCCCACAATGCCCTTAGTTTTTACACAGATTCTGAGGATTTCACTTCTTTGACTGAAAGTGTTACTGCTCATAGCTATCTTTAGCAAAACTTGGAGGAACATGACTGTCACAACTGAGCAGGCAGCAGAAGGCAATGTGAATCTGATTCTCAAAGCATCATTCTTTGGTATATTAAACTGGATTAGCCAGCATGATCCCCTGTGGCAGTAACCCTCAGGAAACAACTAGCTGCTCCTGGAGGCATGGTGGCATTTCACATCGACACTTCTTAAACCAGGATCTTTAGTCATGGTAACAAAAGCCAAGAAAGGTCTGTCATGGTTTAACCCCAGCCAGCCAGCAAGCACCACGCAGCCACTCACTTTTCCACCAGCAGGATTAGGGAGAGAATCAGCAGGCTAAAAGCTGAAAAAGTCATGGGTTGAGATAAAGACAGTTTAATAGGGAAAGTGAAAGCCACACACCCAAGCAATGCAAAACAAGGAATTCGCTGGTTCCCATTGACAGGCTGGTGTTCAGCCATCTCCAGGATGGCAGGGCCCCATCGTGCAATGGGTACTTGGGAAGATAACACAGTTAACTTCCTGTGATCAGAGAAGGCAGGATCAGGACTTAGTGGCACTCGACCTGGAGAGGCTGGGTTCTAGGTTTGGATCAGATAACTTCCAACATAACTACAGACAGGGAGCCTTATTTCACTTTGTGATTGGTTTTGCCCCTGTACCTTAGGCTTTCCAGTTTAGACAGGCTCAGTTATTGTTCTAAAAAGCATTCTACAAAAATGTTTTGGTAAGTAAAATGGACCATCATTATATTGGGCAAAACTAGCAGAATTTGAATGATGGGGAGTTGCCCGGTGATCTATGACAGAAAGGATACGATAAGTCACTCTGTACCAGTCATAGCCAGCATCAACACTGGGATAAACACACCAATGTGGGCTGAACTGCTGTCCATGGCACCCCAGCACTCACACATGAGTGACAACAGCCACTGCAGGGGCAGGAGATGGGTGAGAAGAGGCTCTTGGGAAAAGAAACTGAACAGACATTCTGAAAGGTGTTCCTAGAGACACACAGAGGAGAAAAAACTTCAGTTAAAGGATATCTAAAATTCTCAAGGTACACAAGAGAGAACAAAAGAGACTCCGGAAGACAAAAAGCAAATGGACATGCCTAGAGGATCCTGCAGCCCTTCAGTCAGGCTGAGCACACTATGGCAGAAATCCTTATGTTGACACACACTCCTCCAGAACAACATTTCTCCTGCAAGGCATGGAAATTCATCAAGAGTCATCATATACAATTAAGGGGGGTTTGGCATCACTCTCCGTTTAGTCTCTACATTACCAATGTGGTCTTAAACCACAATAACATACGCTCCAAAATACATGGGAGGTCATCTTTTAAATGGTGAGCCTTCTTCTGGAGGATATTGATTTTCACTGCCATTCTCATTACAAAATGAGGAGGTGTAACCCTATCCCACTTTAATTAGTTTCTCTTTCCTGAAATAAACTTCTATTTGTATGGCAAGTACAGAATTTATATACTACAAAGGCCTTTGCTCTGACACAATAATCACAAGACAGGGGCTTGGGGTGTATTTCAGATACAAACATCTGGCAAGTTTGAATTCTCATGATAGAGATCCTGCTCACACTGTCATGCAGCTAACATGGGCATATTCCCTCTAGATTTCAAGCAGTCTCTGGAGAGCACTGTACTTGTACGCGTCACTGTTTATCACCCAGCGAGATTAACTTTTTCAGACTCTTCCAGTCTGCAGAGCCAAAATGTGAATATAATCCTCACCTAAAAGATGCTCTGAGGACTGACTACATTCTGTATTTATTCAGATTCAAATTTTATGATTCTCTCACAGAAAATTCCTGTATTCAAAGATGTAATTGGAATAAACCTCATTCTTCCTAAATACTTATGGGTGATGTGTTAAAGAAGATTGATTTTCAACTTTCCCAGTCTTATCTCTTCTCGAAAAAGTCCAGTGCAACACTACTGTTATGTCACACTTCAGTGACTGAGTCCTACAGAAGAAATAGTTTCACATCACATTGAGACCCTGAGGAATATCCCTTACATAATCTGAACCCTATGTCACACATCATTTGACACAATCCTTCCTGAGCTCAGTTTCTACCTCTGGGATAGGGCAGTTTGGAGCAGATTCTTCTCCATTTTCACACATTCTCTGTTTCCACAAGTCTTGCTGTAACCAAAAGTGGATGCAGAATATGGAAAGTGGCAAAACAGCCAAAAGCTGCCTCTTCCTTCTATTCATCTATTCCTGCACTATTCAAACCGACACAGAGTGCAGTGGTAGCATTTTGGCTTTGTATAGTTATCCTGCCTTTGAGATTTGATATTTAGGGGGTAAAACTCTCCACAATAAACCACAAACAAAACCAAATAAATCCCACTCCCCAAACAAAAATGGCAGAAATCACAGCACACTTTCCCCTCATTAAAAAAAACCCCAAAACAAACAAACAAACAAACAAACCTACAAACCACACAACAAAAAAACCTTTATGTAAGTAAAGAGGGAGAGAGACAAGACTCAAAATAGTAAATGGTAGAAAGTATAGTATGTAAATTCAAATTATTAAAAGTTTAGAAATGCAAAGGAAAAGATAGATTTTAATAGACAGGAGAAGTGGTTCCCTAATTCCATTAGGACTGTGAAAGTAGAGCCCTCGGAACATCTGAAATAGGGCCAGTCAACCACCAGGACAGTTTTCTGGCAGTTGAAACTACAGCAGATGGGGAAAGGGCAACATCTCCCAGAACGCAGGACAAGCCTTTCAAGTCAACAAGGACTCACACTTGACTTGGGCAAAGTCAGCTTACATCCTTTGTTCTGAGCTTTCTTTGCTAACTTCTCTCTAAACTCAAACTCAATCTCAGAAGTCTTTTCCAACCTAGTTGATTAGGTAAAAGCATTAAAAATATTTGTACAATTCTTATAGAAGCGGTATGTTTAGCTAGATGGGCTGCTAAAACTCTCTAGCTAGCAACTTCTTTCAGGGATAAATTCAGACTCAGATATTTACCTGTTTACAATTTCCTTGTTATTAGAATACAGAAATGGATTAGAAGAAAACTTCATCTATACCTGTCTCTGCGTAGGTCCTACACAAGGATGTGAGTTTATATGATGAGCACTTTCTTACAAGAAATCTGATTCTTCCATGCTGTAGTTCACATCTTTCAGCTGCCTTGAAAGGCACAAATAGATCCCTTTAAGGTGAAACTAAACTAGATGCACTCCAAGAACTCCTGTAGTGTTCTCCCACCCTCTGACAGGTGCTCCAGCCCTCAAAACTAAAGCTAAACCCAAGTTTTCAAAAAGACACACAGCATGAGTGTTGGGTTCTCACTACCAGCACAACTGCCCCTTCCTCTAATACCACACTACTTGCTAGTGCAGACACAGCCTTTGATTTCATAACAAAAATATTTTTAGCTTGGTTTTTCCTACATGGTGTGAGAGAAAAGCTTTCCAATTCCCACCTCTTCACTTAACACACATATCCTGTACACTAAGCTTATTAAAGTACATAGTACCAGAAAAAAGGAGATGTGGGCTTTGTGATCACCAAAGGAAGATCCACTCCCCCAAATTAAACTAGGACATTATCCAAAAAGAAGCTTGCTAATAAAATGAATTCATCTTGGCTTATATTAAAAAGATTTTTTTTTATTTTTATTTAGGCATTTTTCTCATAATACATTCAGCAAAATTTAATTGCTAAATAGAACATAGGACAAGCTATAAAAAAGCTGTTCCAATTAATGTGCATCAAAACACATGAATACAAGGCCAATTATTTAAGTACATTTGTGTGCTTACAAATTGTGAAATATCTTCAATTCTGGCAGCCCTTCCAACTCCAGCTATGTGACTGTTTAACTATTTATGCCTGTTACAACTTAAGAAAATTCTCCCTTTTTCTCCAGGAAGATCCATTACAACCATTGCACAGTGATAATCTTCCTGCTTCTGAACTGTCTCATATAGAAAAAAAAAAAAAGTTCCAGTTTCTGCTGCCTGGAGCCCACAACAGCTGTGTTGTACTTAACGTGGGCATGGATTAAATCATGCCTATCATGACACCTGTATTGGGCTTTCCGTGGCCAGATTTTGGTAGCAGTGGGGGGCTGAGGGGGAGGCTTCTTCGAGAAGCTGGTGGAAGTTTCCCCACACCCAGCAGAGCCAAAGCCAGACGGCTCCAGGTTGAGGCCACTGCTGACCAAGGCCAGGCCAATTAGAAGGGACAGTAATGCCTCTGTGATAACATATTTAAGAAGGAATTAAAAAAAAGTTAAGGGTAGATGAAGATGGGAACCAGAGAGGAGCAGGGTGAGAGCCTGTGAGCAACAACGCAGACACCAAGGTCAGTGCAGAAGGAGGGGCAGGAGATGCTCCTGGCGCCGGAGCTGAGATCCAGCTGCAGCCCATGGTGCAGCCCATGGTGAAGCAGTGACCCCCTGCAGCCCATGGAGGAGCACAGGAGTGCAGAGATCCACCTGCAGCCCGTGGAGGAGCCCACGCTGAGGCAGGTGGATGCTGGAAGAAGGTGTGACCCCACAGGAGGCCCATGTTGGAGCGGGGCCCTGGAAGGGACCTGCTGACCCGTTGGGAGAGGAGCCCACGCTGGAGCAGGATCTCTCTGGTGGGACTTGTGGCCTGTGGGGCCCATGCTGGAGCAACTGTGCCTGAAGGCCTGTCCCCTGTGGGACATGACCCATGTGGCAGCAGAGTCTGAACAACTGTTGCCCATGGCATGAACCAGAGCAGTTTGTGAAGGACTGTCTCCCATGGGAGGAACCCCACAGGAAACAGGGGAAGGAACAACAACTGACCATAACCCCCATTCCCTGTCTCCCTGCACTGCTGAGGGGGAGGTGGTAGAACATGGAAGGAGAGGGGGAGTGAGAGATTGGCTTTAGTGGGTCCTTGGTATCCAGCAAGGGTCAAACCACTCCAACACCAAAATAACTATGTGGAAACTGGTATACTAGCATACATTTCATTAGTAGGTTACTAGCAAAGTCAAACTACCTGACTTGAGCAGCAGTGCAAGTGATCAAACATTAATTTCTCAAGCTCACTAAGATAGGGAGTAAAGACTCATCAAGGAAAAAAAAAAACAAAACTAAAAAACCCCTACCACCACACAAAGACTGAAAGCATTCATTATTTTTAAGAGAAAAACAAAGCAAATTGAATGCTGTTCTCTAGGCTTTGCAACCACTATTTTTTACATTCTCACGCATATTTTCATTGGGAAAGAAAACTGATTTTTACTGATAATCTGGAAACTGTCATTTAGATATTTTTATAAACATCCTATTGACACTCTTTAAAAAGTTTTTGAATACAGCTAACCAGGAGCTAAACAAAATGTAGTAAAAAATTCCTCACAAAAAAGTTCCCCAGAGACCCACTATTATCCTCTCTATCTTACCATATATAAACCTCAGACCAAAGATGTTTTATAACAGTCTGAAGTCAAACAAATTTGCAATTAGATGGACAAAAATAGAAGACAGAGTTGACAACCATGCCTTCATTAAAAACAAACATGCATTTTGCTTTTACATATAATACATGAAGAGATGGTTACTTCCAGCTCACCATGTGACTTTTGTTGCTATGGTGTCAAGGAAAGAAAGGAAGCATCTCAGCCAGCAAAGAAACATTTAAAATTCCACAGCTTTCAGGAAACATCTTCAAGAGACAGACAGCAATTACAAGCACTGGTTTCCAGTGATGGAGCTCATTGGAAGTTTTGGAAAACATGGCTAAATAAAGAAGTCTTAATCTGCATTTTCACCCTTATTATGGTAAAAAGAAAATCCAGAGTCTGAGCAGGTTTAAATATTTCTCTCAGTCTATGAGTTTTCCACATAAAAAAATTAATAACTCCATTCTACTTTGTTTACTGTTCTCAGATTTTTCTTCCTGATACAAACATCTAATCCCTCACATCTAGAAATATTATCCATGAACCATCTCAATTTACAAAGTGCTTAAATGCTACTTTTTATGGATGCCTATAACAACCATTCAGAAGGATATATCAAGCTAACAGATATATGGTATATATGTTTGGCTGCTGTATTTGAGAGTAAAGGCAGCAAACAACTGAAAAATTTTACAGGAAGTTGTAGCAGTAACAGTATTTCTTCCTGCTGTAAGATCACATTACATATTTGCTCATTCACAACTATCTGAGAAAAAAATGGTGTTCTCCATCCAGAAGGCCTAGTAAAGCATGACCAAAAAAAATAATTAAAAAAAAAAAACCCTAGATCAACTTTCAACTCCAAAGAACCTTTTGAATAATGAATAACTCCACAAGGTGTCAAAAAGTAGTTTATATGCAGTCTGCAGTCAAGACCCTCTTGCTAAGTAATTTTACTTTCCTTGTGTTTCATATTCCCATTAGACTGTCATTACACATCCTTGTAGATGAACAGCCATGAGTGTTCACAGAATTGTGTTCTTTGCCTCAAGAGTTCCCCCAGCTGCACAAGTTACTTCACTGAAACATGTTTACCTATATGGGAATGCAGGGGTTTCACTGACAATCAATTGCCAAGTAACAGCTTGTGAAGACAAAGATGCCTCCTTCAACCAGCTGTGTTTCAAGGTATTTTGTGCATGTCAAACCACAGTTTCAGAGACAGAAGAAGGTAGGGCAACAGCTGTCTGCTCTTTTTTTCTAGTAACTGTTCTCCATAATCTCTGGCAGTATTTGAATATGTCTGCATTTCAAAAGTAAAAAGTTAATACTTTTTCTCAGCAGACTATTCCAGCACTTTCTTTTCAATCTGAAGAGCTGAATTACTGTTGAAAGATGCATCTTTACTCAAGTCCTCTGAGTACATTTATCATTTCTCACAGGAAGGCATTGTAAGAATCACAGGACTTTTAACAAATCACCCAGAAGGTACCTTGTGCTTCTGAAGGACATATTTTCAGGCTCTCAAAAGGAAACTTCCAAGTCACTGAAACATACTGGAGATAAACAAACAGGGGGGAAAAACTCCAAAAAACTCACTTTTCTGTATATAGAGCATTACTCTTCACATTTTTAGTCTTTTAAAAACTAGCTATTCTGGCCTGTTATTTCAGTTTCTGAACTGTAGATAAAGGATGGTGGATAGAAGGCTTTCACTAGATGTGGATCTTTTGATTTTATAGTTGCTATCCTGCTGACAAGGATGGAAATAACCATTGGCAATGATGAAAACTTCATTAAATGTCACAGCTTAAAACACACCCAGAACACCACAGCATACCCTTAAATTGCCACCACAGAACACATCGCCTGACATCCTAAAAATTTATCACTCACTTGTGTCATTTTCAGAAGCTTTAGAAAAATATTTGAATTTTCTATCTGCTATACCCACTTTTTAAGAGATTTCAAAATGATAAGAGCCGCAATTTCTTTGTTTTCAGTAAACACCCTAACAGTAAACTAATTGAGGATGGAGAAGAAATAAAAAAAGCTGAGAAAGAATGATGAAAAAGGATTTACCTGGCAAAATTCTATGGACCAATAATAAAGACAGGCACCTGAGAGATGCCTGACAAATTGAAACATGTTTTCTCCCAGAATAAGAGCCTGAATTCATTACAAAAATTTCTGAGGTTCAGGAAAAAATTAGTAACAGTACTCTGATGTGAGGCTTTGCCTTTTTCCAGAGAGCAAAAATAATTCTCTGGACCACTGAGTAGTAGTAACCTATCAAGAAATGGGCACTTGACCTCTAGCTGCACCTACATTGCCTCTCCATTTTGTCAGCTGAAACAGGAAAGCTGCTGATAAACCACATTTCATCTTTCCCTCCACTGTTTCCTTCCAGGTGTGCACCTCATTCCTCTCAAATGAATCAGAGCTAGTTTGTGTTGGTTTATGGTTTTCAAGAGGGAATTTTATTTGTGTAAAATAATTGTTACTCCAAGGATACCAAGAGAGGGAAGCAGCAGTTCCTAACTCCTCTTTGTACTTGGGGGGGTCAGGCACTGATCCTACAATTGCTGTGCAGGAAGACAGCCTGGGGAGAACAAGAGAAGAGAGACCCCATTAACCTTTGCTGCAATGTACAGAAAACTCACTTCCACTGCCCAAAATCATTAATGGCACAATAATATTTTGGCATCATTGTGTAAAAAAAATCAACCAAAATAACCCATCTTAAAAACACAGACACATACTAAAAATGTACAAATGCCTATTGTACTGGCATGTTCTGCAGTCAGAGTGCCTGAAACTCCAGCCCTTCTCTGACATGCCTTTTTAGGTGGTGCTCAATTCAGTAATATCTGTGGATTTTTTCCTCCAAACCCATTTTTCAATAAAATTTAAAAAACAATTAATGCAAAGCCACCCACACAGTACATATATGGTCCAAACCCTAAATGTGTAAAGGTATGTATATAAAAAAAGTTTTCTGGTGTTAATTCTGACTATAGGAGGAAAAAAAAACAAACAACAACACATACCCTATAATTCATATTGCAGTTAAAAACAACAAAACAACAAGCAGCCAAACCAACCCTATAATACAATCTTTATATGTGAAACAGAAAAGTAACAGGGACCATTCATAGCAGCTTTAAGGAAAGAAATAAATGCAGACATGAGAATTTAACTAAAGCTCAACCCAGGTTTTCTGCATTTCATGGCATGGGCAATTCATTTTCAGTGCCTTCTTTCTAGAGAGAAAAAGACCAAGCTCACAGTAAGTCTTACACTTACTCTAGCCATGAAGGACATTAATCCTAAGAGCTCTTGACCAGCCCACAGCTTGTGAGGCTAAGTTTCCTTTGCATTTCAAGCTCATTCTCTTTAGGAATTGATAGCAGAATGGCTCTAAAAGAAGAAAACCTGAATAGATTTGTTAGTGCTACTTTTCTAGTTTGGTTGTTTTGTTTTGTTTTTTTTTTATATCTCAAAACCTATATTCCTATAGTATGCATAAAATCATAGTGGGAGAAATCTATTTTCCAGCAAAGCTGTTTTTCAATAGATTAGCAGTGCTATGATTATGTACAAACACAGAAATTCATGTAGAGTTTGTGGATTTGTTATTTCATCTCCTGGTATCATAATTTATTTCCACAAAAAGAGGACAACTTTCTTTAAATAGGACTTTGTCATCCACATAACAAGCTAAGTTGATTTAACCACCTCCACTTAAAAATTAAACAATTCAGAAGGGTAAGAGAATATATAGTGCACAGAGTCTATTCCTAAACCAGCAGAAACCGCACCTCCAGCAAGGCTGGTTCTGGAACACTATTCCAGAAAGCAGAAGCTATGTGCTAAACAATTTTCTGAGAGTACATTGATTATTACAGATTAATCCAGTATGAATACAATGTGTGATAGCAACATCATCTTCTTTATCAGAGTCATTGTCAGAAATGGATAGTTCAACAAATAACAGTGAATCATTGAGGAGAGTTTGTGGCACAAACTAAAAATGATCCTTTAAAAAAAAATAATATTTTCAGCATTTTTTTGACCCTACTTCCATATGTTGCTGGTTTGGATAATTCTGCCCTTAGGATTTTCTTTCATGGGTGTTTTACTGGAGCCAGCAGGCATATGATGAACTTGGTAGGTATACAGTTTTTCCCTGGCACCCCAATATTATATTTGGCAGACTTATTTCTTTTTTTGCATTTTAGCACTAATTAAAACAAATAAATCTTTTCACAGGTCTACAAGTCTTTGTGATACTCATGGTCTTTCTGCCACTGTGTCTTTGCATCTCATGCAGAAATGAACTCAAAATATAACAGATAAGAATTCCTTTTAGAAAGTCAAGAACTTTTGGTCTTCTCTGTCACTTTGAACAGTGGCAGACCAGAATACAGCTCAAAGCTTATTTTTTTCTATGGATTATAGAGTTTGAGCTATTAAATATTTGTTTTATTAAACAAGATGGGTTACCTGCTGCTCCTGTGACATCCAACGTTTCCTCACTTAACTGAAGTCAAATTTACAGACCTGCATTCTACTAAAAACAGTTGAGAGTAGCCTTGGGATATTGGAGGCACAAGCCATTAAAATTTATTACCAAATCATCACAGGATAAGAGAAGAGAAAGAAAGCAAACCCAAATTTGCCAAGTCACACATGCAAAAAAAAACCCCCAAAACAACCAAACATGACACAGAAATGAGCTGTAACTAACTCGAACTCACTTTCCCTGAGGCTCATTTTCTGCTGTGGGGAAATAGTTGTCCATCTATTTGGAATTCATTGGAAGCTTAAAGCCAAAACACTCCACAGCCAAGACAGGAATGTTAATTCTATCCAACCCCTATATACCACGTACAGTTAGAAATTGTTTCTTTGGCCTTTACAAACAGGCCTGGCTTCTAAATGAAAAAAGACAATTTGAATGAAAAATTAAGAAAATTAGTTTCTGGCAAACATTTTATACTCAAGAGATCCAGTTTATTTAGATAAAATTAAATTTTAAAGACCACCTCTTTCCGAAAATGAATTGGTTTCTATAAAGGCAACATACCTACAGGGATGTCCTTGAAAGGACAAGACATATGGATAGGGGTAAAGATACCATCTGTACCCTACATGAGACATTGTAAAAAATTTTCAGTTTAATTACATATTTTACTGCACATACTAAAAATAGAGATGTTAAACAGAATACTAAGCTTACTGAAACAGAAGAACAATTCCACTTAATCCAATTATATCTTTTACATATTTTGTTTTGCTGTTTCCAGAAATGCTCAGACAAACAATACTCCCCTAAAAAAAACACCCTGAATGCCATATTGGAGACTATATGCCCTACCTGCTTAAAATTGTGACTAAAGTCATTGATCTTGTACAATGATATCTGGCGAGGTGAAACTTCCACTTGGCCTTTACACAGTGTTTGGGGAGCAGACATACAGAAGCAGAAAAGTAAGAAAGAGCAAGTAGAGAATTAATTCCAAGACAGTACAGTGCTAGTAATAAAGTTAGTTGGAAGTGCTCTGTATTCCTCCCTTCCACAAAGCCCATAACTTCACAGAAGTTTGGCAAGTCAAAGCTCAGGAGCACTGCACGCATCCAAAGGCTTTCAATAATTCAGTATCTAGCTCACAGAAGGACCTTACCAAGAGTCAGGAATTTGGTAAGTCCTATCCATTCCTTTTAAACAGTTCAGTCTGCAATGTAAAAATACTTTTTAGAGATCAACATTAACAGCCTCTACTCTTCTAAAAGCCTTGACAACTGCCCATTTCTATCCAAATATTGGTAGAGCCAGTTCATCCAGCTATTAGAATATTCAAGATAAAACAGATACCTAGTCCTTGGAGCAGCAGTAGAAATTCAGGTTCTCACCACTCAGGTTGCACAGGTTAAGGGGTGACCTTTTCAAGAGTAATTGGATGAGGAGAAAGAACAAGTATTGTATTTAGAGAAGCCATTACTTGGCCCCAGTTCAGTAGTACCTGTAACATCTGTAAAGGCATGAAAACCTGAATGTTCCACCTCACCCACTATTAGGATATTGTAACAAAAAGAGAAAATATCACCTCTTGTATTTAAGAAAAGCAACTGGCCAACCAAAGCCTCAGATCATTGGCAGCAATAATGCAAGAGTTCTTTGTCAGGGGAGCATTCCAGACTGAGAGTCCCAAGCGGAGAAAGGTATAACCAATAATAAGAGAACACACCTCCAGGGAAAAGCTGTGCAGAGAGTTTTTCTGCCACTGATTTTACAATTTCAAGGGCTGGAGAGTGGGAGACATTAAACCGCAGGGACATTCCCAGCCCCGAGTTTTCCCTTTTCTGACCTAGATATTTGTTTGGTTTTTCTAATTATTATTAACTACTTTAATGCTAGGATAGTGTGTTAGTAATACTGTATCATGAAGCAAAAAAATGTGGGACAGATTACAAATGTCTCTCTCTAATGACTTGTTATATTACACTCTCCTTGCTCTATAGTCTGAAAAGGTACTCTAAATTTATTTGATGAATAATCTGCATTGCAGGACATGGATAGAGAAAATAAATAAATTAAAAAAAGCCTAAACCATACTTCTCTTCTGCAATGTCCCCTGAGTAACACACGATTTGTGCATTCAGAAGCATATTATACAACTACATGATGATAAGAAAACCAGTAGTATCAACCAAATAGTCAAGGCATATTTCTTGAACAGCAATGAAGTGCATTCATGAATAAAAACCTTTCTTCATAGGACTAAGTATGTTCTTAGAAACTAGGTCAAAATTTATTCACATGGACAGAGCTGCAATTTTCTAAGGCTGGAAATGTCAATGCCTATCATGATTTGTAAATCTGCAGGCAAATTTCTATGCATACACGGGTATCAGGGCCTTTCTGTGAGCTGCAGAGCACCCAGGAATCAAGTAGCAGCAGTGATATTTTCCAGCAGATAAATGAAGTTAAACTAATGCGTTTCAGTTATGCATATTTGCCATTTTAACTTTTGCATAAGGGAAAATATGATACATACATATAATCAAAGTATAAAATAAAAAACCCTAATGTCTTCATTAATTTTGGGCCTCATGAGTGAGGATATATTATAACCTGTTTATACTCATCTATGTTTATAAGCATGAACATGCAAACCAGAACATCTATCATGGTACTCCTGCTTTCAGCGTAATGATCTCTACTGACGTCCCACCTTCTTCCCTACGATTTTTCAATATTCCCTACCCTGCAAACTGCTTTTAATGTTTTTCCTCTGCTGTTGTTTTGCCTTTCTATTACCTGCTCTGACAGATTGTAAAATACGATATCAGATTCCAAGAGCGGTCACTTCATATTATATCTTAATTTGGAGCACTTCCCAATAAAACTGTTTTTAACTTCCTAGAAAATATTTCAAATTGGGGGCAAGTAAAGAATCAATTTCAAAACTCTCTTCCACAAAAAAATGGGAGGAGGTAGGATTCAACGATAAACGCTTCCAATGCAAACACAATGGAACAAGAGGGTGCATAATTTCACCTCATTCAAATTCATGCGAAAATATATAGGGCAGAGCAAGGAGAAACAACTGCAGAATGTTTAAGCAATTTACTGGTTGACGTACATGTGTCCACTGCATTATTTCAGGGGAAGGTTAGGAGGACTGAGAAGTATGCAAGAAGAAGAAGTCTTTAAAATCTGTTGCCTTGGGCTAGGAGGACTGAGAAGTATGCAAGAAGAAGAAGTCTTTAAAATCTGTTGCCTTGGGCAGTATACAATAATTAAGGATATTTAATCAAGCAAAGAAAGTGGTAGCTATAGAAGAAGGAAAGTCCACACATTCTTCTGTAAAACTCTAATTTCAATTTAGGCTGCTTATGCATTCATAAACTGGAAATTTCCTACAAAGTAAAATCTTAATTGTCTTAGTATTTCCTATGTTTAAAGTGCATTCCAGTACATTTAAACAATAATTCCATAAAGAATAAATCTTATCCATTAGCTCACTTTACTGGACATACTTGAAATATAATGTAATTGCTGTAATTGATTTTTTTTTTTTGCACATTTCAATGAAAGTCAATTTAGTATTGAACTCTCTCTAAAAGAACTTCCTGGTGTTAATAATGCACACTTTGGTAATTGTAAAAGAAGTACTCATTAAGTCCATTTACCTAAGAATTTAATAAAATATCAAGGACTACTATATCAGCATGATTTATATTCATTACGTTAGTTGTCATTTGCATTCTGGCCATATCTACAAGGCAAGATTCATTTACTCAATAGCAAGTATGTTCTATAAAGTTGCATAGATCTACCTACTCATTACATACAAAGTCTTAGCATAGAACACATTTTTGAGAAAAAAAAAATAAAAAAAAATCATCGGGTCTCCTTCTGTCCATAACGTTCCAAGTAGAAAAGTAACAGCTAATGACAAACAAAACACACAAAAGGCCATTGGAATAGACAAAAGCACTATATGTTGCATTTGTTAAATAAAGGTAACATCAACATAGAATACATAAAGTTATTACAAAGTTATGCCAGCAGAACAAATCTCCTTCGGAGTCTTTCAAGAAATGAGCAAAATTAAAGCAGAAATACCACACATGGTATCACAGTGATCCTAAACTCTCATGATTCTTATAAAGTTGGCCCAGTAAGTCTTGCTGTCTGTAACTCCCTGAAAGGAGGCTGTAGTCAGGCGGGGGTCGGTCTCTTCTCTCAGGCTCCCAGTGACAGGACGAGGGGACACAGTCTTAGGCTGCGTCAGGGGAGGTTTAGGTTGGATATCAGGAGGAACTTTTTCACAGTGAGAATGATCTCCCACTGGAATGGGCTTCCCAGGGAGGTGGTGGAGTCACCATCCTTGGATGTGTTTAAGGATAGGTTGGATGGTGAACTTAGTGGTATGGTTTAGATGGTTTAAATGGTTTAGATGGTCTAGATGTTAGACTGATGTTGGGTGGGTGGTTAACCTAGGTAAAGGTTGGACTTGATGATCTCCATGGTCTTTTCCAACCTTATTAATTCTGTGTGTGTAATTATACATGACGTCACATCTGGACTCTTCTGCCTGATCTAGCCACCACTGTTTTAATGATTAGAAGTTTCCTTTGGTTACAAACAACATTGGACAGTTTCACAGGCAACAAATTACCCTTTATTTACAGGCCTGGATGGAAACAGTGGGTAAGTTAATCCTAGATTCAGTGACAGAACTAATAGCCTTAGTTTAAGAAAACAAACAAACAAAAAACAATAAAAATGAGCCCCTAACACGCAAACATGTAGCAAACCAGGAAGAACTCCCAAAACCTTTTAAGCACCTATGAGCCTTGCTACTTAGAATTCCACAGGTCTGTCTTCCACATAATGATTTTATTTGGTAACTTTACTTGTCAATCTAACAGTGACTTGGTTTATGCTGTGCTTCTGCTAAATTAGAGTTGGAGAATTGTATTCCATTCCTGTAATACTTAAAACTGTAAGCAAAGCCAATTGAAAAAAAAAAAAAAAGTGACTTTCTCCAGGATTTTGTTGTTCAGCAGCTGAATGGCCTATAGCTGAAATTAGAGCTGTCCATTTAGAATCCTGTGTTGTGGGACAGAACACCAGTGTCTTCAAATTGATGAAGCTCATTGTAACCAATTTTCAGCTCACATCACTCATATCTGGAACTGCACTGGGATGATGCTGAGCACTGAAGTGTAGCAAACAACCTTGAGATAGTCAGAGCGTAAAAATATTTACTGAAGTGATATGAACAATTGATCAAGCCATCAGTAACATCCCAGTGAGACTATGTCCGGGGGTTTTTAATGAAAAAAAATGTTATTAAAAACCTTTTCTTTAAAAAAAATAACCATTTAACATTATACAATTTTAGCTTTTGCCCAATAAAAAAAGCTGCTAGGTTCTGTTTTAATATGCCTGGCAATTCTTCAGCATAATAACTAGGTTAAATGTTTGTGGATTTTTTTTTTCTGCTTTCTGATGTTTGTATTTTCTTCTCCACCCACCACACAAACTGAGATCTGATTTATTAAAATACTCTTTTGTTTACTGTACTATCAAATCTTGAAGTGCACTTCCATTTGGTTTCTGCATGGCTTTTTCTCCACCTTTTTCTGTAATACAGTTGAAGATTACAGCAGCAGAAAAATACATTGATGGAAATAAAAATAATTGACTTATTTACTCACTCAATATCATGCTGAGAAAAATGGCCTAAAAAATGTCTACCAGATTACATTCTGTAAGTGCACACAATTCTGGTCAGGTCTGTGCCCTTACTGTGCTAACAGACATAGGGACACAGGCTTATCCCTTGAATGGTCTGCATTGTGTTGCAATACCAGTATATAGCAATTGGTCATAAACACAGGGAATGCAGAAGGGAGAAAGATAGGAAAGTGAGCAAGTAAGGGAAGGACAAGCAGTAACTATGTATGCTTGCACAGACAATACAAAGTCATTTTTCTTACAGTCCATTATGATTAGAGGACAGTGGAAACTAATATGCATCAGCAATCCCTTCATGGAAGTAGCAGTTATCTTCAGTTTTGCTTAAAATTGCCCCCAGACATAAGTAGGTTGGAGACAAAGAGAAAAGGAAGGGATGTACAGAAGTTGAGACGACATGTTCACATGGGAAATTATACTATGGGAAATAAAAAGGCTGGAGTAGGGGGGAAGAGAAGGGTGTGACACAGAAGAAAATGCTACAGAAAGCAATGTCAGCAGTACTGTGTGTCTGATGAGATGTGTAAGTGGGCAATCAGGCCAGAAAAACATGTAGGCGGAGGATGCAAAAGTGAGGCAAAAAGGGCTCAATCAAAAACTTAGGTGAGAAGCAGAGGAGCAAGGAGAGACCTCCTGGGAACCAGAAAATGAGAAGACATATGCAGATAGAAGCAGGCACTCAAGTATCAAGCCCAAAATTTTCCTATTTTGTCAGGTTGTGAGAAGCCCTATTTCAGCTAAATATCAGTTGTTTTGGTAAACCGTGTTACTCACCGAGACCAGACCCTTGCACTGTATCTCCTTTAATAATTCTGGGGATAGGATAAGTCAGCAGGTACCAGATACCTTGATTCCAAATAATGCATGTGTCCCCCATAAAAGGGATATTATGGCCATTACTAAGAGCTACCAGATATGAGTTATTTTTTTAAAAAAAAAAAAAGGTCACACTTTTATTTAAGCTACAATAAAAAGGCATAACATACTAACCCTATCAATAAATGCTGTGCTTAATTATGGTAATCAAAGACATCTTAGCACCTCCAGTAATGTCTTTGCAAAAAGGGAGCATGCACACACATGACAAAAAAACCCCAAAAAACCCAAAACCAACAACAAAAAAAAACTCAGCTACATAAAAGCATCTGCGATTAATGGCTTGAAACCCTGCCTCACTTAAGATGAGAGAATAGACTCTCCAAGATCTCTGAAATGGGAAACAAAAATATCTCAGGGTAACGAGTAATTTCTAGTTGGCTCCAACTCCATGCCCAAACTTGCAAGATTAGTAATCAAGTATATACTACAAGATTAGTACATACTCTTGATTTTTAAAAGACTCTTTCCTTTGATTTCCACTACCTTAAAACATCCGTTTTAATTAACAACACCACAAGTGATCACACTCTAAGCTACTTGTCAGCTTGACACAAAGTCTTCAAAAGTTATGACTCTTCAACATTCATAAACCTTAGTATGTTACAAGCTTTGCATGAATTCCAAACACTGAAGTATCACTTTGCAAAATCATACAGATAATACTGCCCTTCCTCTCACTTTTTCCACAGAGATTGCAAAGAGGCCTTGTCAGCATAGGCCTATCTGTGCATGCTGGGAATGACAGCTAGCAAGAGAGGAGACAAAAAAAAGTTTATTGTTTAGAAAATAAGGCTTTTTTTTTTGACAGATAAGTATTTTCATTTACAGTTCGCATACATCATCTGTAGAAGTGGGTTAATTAGAAAATTAACTAAACTGAACACACAATTTCTGCATGCATCTTCAAATATATAACAATCTATATTTTAAAAAGCTATTTTTATTAAGTAATAATTTGTCAGCTGCATGTACAACATATAACTTTTGCTTAAATCCTACAGTACATAATATATTTATCCAATAATAATCTAAATCATAACTGTCAGGACTGAAATATGCACTAATGCCTTATTACTTTATCACTATATTGGTGAATTTTTCTGCTCTCCTGGTGTTGGCAAAATCCATGCCCACTACAAGTAAAACACTGTCTATTAATAAAGACCAGTTCATGTTTTTACTTTTCCTTGTTTAATATAGTAGAAACATCAATACTGTGCATCTATATTAAACAGACAAGCAACTCAAATCACATTAAAAATACTGATGTGTATAATTATTCTTTAACAAGTTCATTGACTGCAGCAGATTTAGCTAATTACCAAAAGAAGGAGACCTATAGCAGAATAGTAAAGAAAATGAGCATCAAAATTCTTCTGCTTTCAATGCTGTTGCATAAAAGTTTAATAGTATAAATTGTTTCAATCCACAGGCACTGGTATGTCCTAGTTTAAGAAAAAAGGTTTCTATCCAAGCACTTCATTAACTTTGCAACAAGTGCCAAAGATCGAAACCCTGCTACTACAGATTTCAGACCCTGTGAAAATACTGTGTAAGCCTAGATGAAAGATTTCTTCTGGTTTTTTGGGGAATGCAGTCTTAGCTCACAAATGTTTTGTGGAGATTTTTTTAAGTAAGAGGCCCACACTATTTCTTTTTAAAGAAATCGTAGATAATTTTAAGTAGATTATTTGCAACAATACAGCTCTCATTTATGCAGTCATGAGTGAGATCAACATTTGGACATAGGCATATAAAAAAGGAAGGACACTCTATACCCACCATTTCAGAGAGCTAAAACTAGAGACAACAGTATAGGTGAACATGGTTGATATGGAGAGAGACTAGGGGCTAAGAAATAAAGACTAAAGTTTGGAAGACAGTATAAATAGGGGTTGAAAAGATTCTCCCCTCTTTATTTAAGGTCTACATTTTCTCCTTCTTAGTTGTGGACAGATACATAAGCTCCTTTCAGAAAGATGGCTGCATCACATTTTTTCCTCTAAGTCAACAAGGAACTTTCAGTCTTTGATACCAAGAAGTAACAAGCAAATAAAGAGGGGAGGACTATAATAACAGCATAGCTTCCAGGAGATTTCACATAGTCTGAGGTCTAAGCATTCCTCAGAATAAAGGGCACTTTTTTATTCGGTCAAGAAACCCTTGAAAACTTTTATTTCCATTATCTCCTTTGTATTTTTGTCAATGCATTCATATTTTGGCTATCCATAAGATGCTATAGCACCAAGGTGTAACTGTTTTACCTTGAATAATCTGGAAAAAAAGTACCCCCTTTTACATTTTCCTAATTTTCCAATTTCCTAAATTACACATCATTCAGCAACTGCATGTCTGTATTGTAAAATTTGGTTCTAACACTACTTTTTCTCAAAGGCTTATTATTTTAATATTCCTATATTTCAGCACTGTAAAATTCCTCCCTCAGCCATGTTCCATTTCCAGCCCACTCCACAGAAAAAAATACTTTCGTAGTATTTTAACCATTCTACAGTTTCCTTGCCCATTAGCACACAACCCATCTAAATCTTTGATTTCACTTACCCAGCATTAAACCTCCAAAAAGCAGAGATTAATTACAGGAAACCTCTTAAGATGACAAGTGGCTCAGCCCTTGGCCCATCATGCACAAAAAAAGCTGCAAAAAAAGCAACTAATGAGCCTCTTAGAGGGGCACACACCTTTTTATACTGACCAGGCAGTAAGCCTGGGGGCACAGTTCTCTCAGTTGTTTTATAGCACTCCAGTTTGCCAAACTGCTGTAATTCCCCCCACCGTGCAGTACTGCACTGCTTCACAGAGATGACTCTGGATTACTCACAGACACTTACTATCAACTTCAAGAGGCACAGGACTAAAGCTGCAAGGACCTCTTGCCTTTGCCTTTTTATTTCCTCCTCATGTTGAGCTTTATTGAACTGCACATCCTGAAAAACTGTGTGATGTAATTGGGCAGCTGTGTGTTAGTAAATGCTGATTTTAGGATTTTGTCTGGGTATTTTTGACAAGCATGTTAGAGAATTTCCACAGAGGGAATTTTTCGTGTGTTTTTTTTTAGGGAAGAGGGGGGTTGGCTCTGGCTCAACTTACAGTCAGCTTGGGACAACTAAAAAAGCCATGAAAGCTACCCCCAGAATTATTATTTATTTCTGGCTTCATGGAGGGACTACCTTTTAAAGGTATTACTACTATCTGTCTATCAATTTGAGGTAAAACAAAAAAAAACCCAAAAAAACAACAAACTAACCTCTAAAGTATTTAAGAAACAGCAGACATAATCCCTGGCTGACTTCCTATCCAGTGTTTTCATAATAGGATGGGAACAATACTAATACAATGTGGAAATATAAATAAAGGAAAATAATGCCAAAATTACAAATAGAGAGAAGGAAAAAACTAATTACGAAATTTCATGATGAAAACATGTAAATAATAATACTGAATGGCAACACTGGCTTCAAGTAATAAAGCTGCTGTGCAGCTCTCTAACCCAGTAAAGTTGTCACCACTGCTGGTTGACTATGCAAAGCTTCAAGATAGGGACTTATCTCTCATCTAAGCTTGTTTAAGGCTGGCCTAGAGCATTATTTGAGCATAATAAATTGTAACAGCAACCATCTAATTATTGAGTAACTTCCACCAGACTTGATTTGGTTTAACTTGGTACAATGGTATGGTGTAAATCTGAATGTTACTAGAGCTCTGACATGTTTTTATAACTTATGCAAAATAGTAGCAAGTCGTTATTCTGCATCTAGCAAGCTATCTATGAATATAGTGAAAAAATGCAGATGAAGGAGTGCAGTCATGAAAGGATAGCAGAGGCTTTCAAAGGACATACAGAACATTCAGGACTGAGAAAAACTTTCAGTAGTCAATCACTGGTCCCTAAAGATATGACCTTAGGTGCTGAATGAGAAGAGAAAAATGAACAAGCATGCAATTTGTGACATATATCATCTAGGATGTAATGTGGGAAAAAAGATCAAGGCGAACAGCATCTTACAGTAAGATGTTAAATAAGCTTCAAAGGAGCTCTAGAATGAAGGATAAATAAAGCATTTATAACATACCTGTCCTAGTAAAGAACTTAAAATGCTGGTGGCAATGCAAACCACTCTTACCTCCATTCTTGCTTGAGTACAACGGAATCTGTCAAGGCCCCAGAGAGAAACTTGATGTTAAGTATAACATCAGAGGAAAGTAGTTATTAGGGAGTGTATGCAATAATTTTACATGTATTACTATTGAGACTTTCTGTATAATATGATTTGTCCATTTTATCTGTATGTTACAGAGCTTAAATATATAAATATTTGATTAAACTGAAAGGATTTCAGTTAGACTAATGATAAGGTCCTTGCTTTGCACACCAGGTGCCGGGATTTTGATCTACATAAAGACTGCAATGCAAAATTGTTACAACAAATTGTTAGAGTTGATCTTGATTCAAATATAACAACTGTGAGCAACTTAAACTGTATCTCACATGCTTCCAAGAGGAAGAAAAATCTATTTTCCTTTCTGCCTTTTAAAAAATTCTAGGTTCTCTTCAGCATGCATTTGACTTGCAGCTGAGACATGGAATAAACCCTTTCATTTTAGCTAAACATCTCAGATTGAATCAAGTATCTATAAAGTGAGAATAGTCAATACTTGAATCCCAATGAAAACTAATGAAAAATACCCCACCTTGATACATCTGAGGGATGCATTAAAGCGTCAGTATATCTGATAACTGTTATGAAGCCATACTATGGGTAAGCCAGGGCAATACTTTTATTTTAATAGCATTACATAAATGTCCTGAGGAACGCTGTCCATATCTAACAATCATTTAACAATACAAAATTAGAAATAATAGCTTTGTTTATAGACATTTTGCTGTTGCTATTCTGAAGCTAGTCACATCTCAAATATGTGCTGTGAAACAGATTTATGAAAACAATGCAAAATATAACTCACTTCTGCTCATTGGGTAGCCACTGCAGGGATAAACTAAAACCATCTGTTTGTTGCTATTCCTGACATTGTGAGACCACATACATACTTCATTGTTTCCTATGTACAAAAGCACAAAATTATCAGACACATTGCAGGACTTGTTTCCTCTTCTGTAGAAGATCAGGCAAGCAGGCAAAAAATTTCTCTGTTAGAACAGGGCACGTCTGAGATCAGCAGTGGAACAACACTAGCATGGTTGTGCAGTCTATGCCCTACCTGGCATGTGCAGTGAAAAGGCCCTTCATTTTTCATCAGTGTCTTAATCTTCTCAAATAAAATTACAGCATTCCTCTGTAATAGTAAATACAAATGATACTGTTCTGCAAGACAAAGATAAGCTCATTTATGTTTCAACAAAAATGAATGTATGATTGAAATAAAAAGATATTTATCCCAGCTTAAATGTTGGGATTATGTAACAACTTTTGAAATACCTGCATAGAAATTTAATGTATTTCAGTTCAGCACCCTAGAAATCATCTCATGATCAGGGTTAGGGAGACAAAAAAAAAAAAAAAAAGCTTTTTCTCTTTGCTACAATACTCTTTAGAGACTAGGAATGTTCAACTATAAGTCATTTATACTGTTTTATTTTCCTGATAGCATATCCTCTGCATACAGAAAATTATTTAAAGGACACCTGTCATAGAATTTAGCATTATTCAACCAACACTTTGATGAAGTCATCACTGTGATATGAAAGTCCATGATAAAGACAATGAACGACAATATATTTACTAGCTTAATTATTTGAATAATTCACTTCATATGTTCTTGGATAATTTAATACTTCTATACCACTGTGTAATTGAAAAGATAAAGAAAAAGAAATATCCAGTGCCTGAAATCAGTGTATTAAGGATTGGAAGCCTTTTGTACTCAAGACAGATCAGCCTGTTGCTTAATAGTTTTTTCTGGAAACAGCATGAATTTATTACTGCAGACCAAGCTAGCAAGTGAGAAACTTCTGAATTTGAAGCCCTTGAGTGTCATGCTTTCTTCCAGAATTATTTAAATGGAGATTTGCTACAGTTTACAGTTTATAGACTAAATCCCAAGGAGTCATACCTAATCCTCCTTTATTTCCTCCTACAGCTAGCAAACAAGTTACAGTCGAGGTAATGTTGTTACAATCTATTTGTATATATTGTCTATCACAACAAATAGTATTTACAACAATGCACAGAGCAAGAAAAATACATTTTACACTAGTTTTATATGTTTATTCTTCCTGAGACAAGAATTCATTTACTCTGCCTTTTAGAACATTTAATCCTTTTTACCATTCAGATCTAACAGGATTTAAGGAAGTACAACACCTCATGGGGCAGGGCCTGAGACCATTCCAAGAAAAATCCTATCTTAACCAGCTTTATAGACGCAGCAGGGCTCCACTTCTGGAATGTTTTTATCTGTTATTTTTAGAAGCAGTAATTACTCATTTTGACATATTAACTTCTAACAAAGTGACAAAGAAAACAAAAAAGTATACGAAATATTCTATTAAAAGTTAGAAGAGGGATATGATTCCTTCCACTTATTTTCTAACAGTGTAACAGAGTAGGACTGTTTTGTACACAGGACAATATTTCTTCACATTCACCCATGTTCCAGTTCAAGTGGCTACGTCTAGTTTACCGTCATGTAGGTAGAACCGAAACGACACCCTCTATGTCATTTCTGATGGACAGTTAATAATGAATCATTTGTAGCAGCTGCCCAGGCTATTAGCACCTTCATGCCCAGCTGGAGGCATTGTCTCTGCTAATGGGCCATCATGGACTCAACTGCACTGGCCTAATAGGTAGTTCCAAGTACCTAGACCACCAAAGAGTACAAAAATATCCCATGACTCACAGAGTTAAACCACACATTGTGGAAATCCCCACCCTAGGGAGGTACTAGGCATTCCAACCTCAACCTGGGGATATGCAAGTTTCAGGTTTTGGGACTTCTGTTACCACTTTGCATTAGGAACGGTGTGGCCAGCAGGAGCAGGGAGGTTATTGTGCCTCTGTACTCAGCACTGGTGAGACCACACCTGGAGTACTGTGTCCAGTTCTGGGCCCCTCAGTTTAGGAAGGACGTGGAGATGATTGAGCGTGTCCAGAGGAGGGCAACGAGGCTGGTGGGTGCCATGGAGCATAAGCCCTATGAGGAATGATTGAGGGAGTTAGAGTTGTTCAGCCTGGAGAAAAGGAGGCTCAGAGGTGACCTTATCATTCTCTACAACTTCCTGAAAGGAGGTTGTAGTCAGGTGGGGGTTGGTCTCTTCCACCAGGCAGCAACTGATAGAACAAGAGGACATAGTCTCAAGATGCACCAAGGGAGGTATAGGTTAGATATTAGGAAGACGTTTTTCACAGAAAGAGTAATAAAGTTGTGGAATGGACTGCCTGGGGAGGTGGTGGAGTCACCATCCCTGGATGTGTTTAAAAAAAGGCTGGATGTGGCACTTGGTGACATGGTCTAAATAGTTGAGGTGTTAGGGCAAGGGTTGGACTCGATGATCTTAGGGGTCTCTTCCAACCTAGTGATTCTGTGATTCTGTGATTTTGCATCCAGGGGACAACCAAGACTTCAACAGGACTGTGACTGCCACCCTCGAAGAGACTGTTAACATTACTTTGACAGAACTGTGACCCTCATCCTGGTTTCCTTCCCTTCTGCTTTGCACCCAGGGGGACCCCGTGGTGCTCAGCAGAGGAGCTCATGAGCACTGTGCTATTTTTGTCCCAGGGTGTTGGCTGTACTCTATTGTTGTGGGTTAAAACCAGTTTTTCTTTATGCCATTGTATGTATTGTAATCTTTCTAGTAAATTGTAACTGTGACTTGTAATCTCTCTTAAACTGAGTTCATTCCTCCCACCAGTTTACTTTTATATCAGCACCAGCAGTTCAAACTGCCAGAACTACACATATGTCATTTGCCCTTGGTGTACTTATTCCTTCTTCCTCTGCACATTAAATACCTTGCAAGTTTTCAGGAGCCAGACACATCGGCAAGGAAAATGATGGTTTTCAATAAAACAAACAAACAAACAAAAAAAACCAAAAAACCACCATCCAATTAAAAAAACCCAAAACATCCCAATCTATCTGAGGATTTGCTGCATTTGATATGAGCCACCTACTGTGCACCTCCTGTTTCAAACCTTTGGTACAGGCGTTAGTTAATTCTTTCTTTTGTGTTTAGCTTTAGACAATACTCTATTTGAATTTGTTACTTAGTTTTGTATTCATTTTTGTAAATCACAGCACTGAGTACATTTAATTTATCCTTATTTTATTTTTTTCTAAGAAACAGATGTTTAGTAGGCATGAGTTGTCTCACGAGAAAGGGAAAGGAGGACAGTCATAGTAGCTTTAGCTCCCTTCTTGAACCAAACAACAGAAAAAAAAAAAAAAAAAAAAAAAACTAAGCTAAAATATGGAGAAAAATGAAAATCCTGGGGTAGCCTCAGTAGATCAGCAGGTGCTTAATTGCTTAAAAAGAATTAGGAGGTAACAGACAACAGGTTTATACTAGACTTTCCCAGCACGGTGCTGAATTTTGAAGAACACCTTGATCAAACCTCTTGTGTTGGGAAGGCCAGCATTAAAAGGGAGAGTGTTAAAATCTGAGCAGATGCAACGAGAACACACAAACCCTACTCTTTCTAAGTGTACTTGCTGTAGCAGATGCATGTTGTTACATCTCCATCCCATAAAGATTATCACATCACAGCTTGACAAGCCCGAAATCTGGACCTTGCCACGTATTTGCTACTGGAGCTATATTTGCAAAAGGGGAGCATAAGGAAGGAGGGCAGGAAAAGGGATTTGTCTGCCCACACACGACGGGTCTGAGCTCTCTTTTTTGTCTTAGAAAACCATACTGTGCTCGCACCAAACTATAAAAGGTTAGGATTGGAAATCTAGAAGTGACATATTTCCAACCATTCACTGATTATTGCTAAAGAGTTCATACAAAAGGGACACAATGCACACTGTTCACATTGCACTGTACTTAAATTCTTTCAGATTTTGAATTATAAATCTGCTTATTTTGACAAAAAAAACCCCAACAAACTGGCTAGGAAGACTTTTCATTCCTACCTTCTTGCTTTGTTGGCTTATCCCATTAAAATTACTATTTTTTTACATAGAAAGTCAAAAACAAAGCATAAAAGATATTTACATAATACTTTACATAACAAGCTCCTTTTGAGAAATGAGAATATTAAAATTTCAAAAGTACAGTCACAGCAAGTGGTAGGCGAGCAACGAAGATAAATCAAATCCTATTTCTTACCATGCTGTGAAAAGACGGCTGGCTTTTAATCATCATGATGTGCCATATGTAAATTCCATCAAAGGAGAAGTTTGGTAAATGTCATATTTCATAACCACAGGGAAGGAAGCTATTTATAAACATCAATTAAGTGATATAATATAGTCTGAAACCATTAATAATAAAACTATTAATCTAGGTAGACATTACTTTCATATGGAATTTTTTGAAATACACTTTTTCAAATGCATGTTTAACTAAATGCATGTTTTTTTTCTACTCAGGGTCATTCCGACTTGTCTCATATTTTCTGTGATATAAGCAAATTGTTACCAAACAAAAAGTGCACAAAGCACTCAAATCTAGACTCACTTTCTCAAAAAAAAAAACCCAAAACCCAGAATGTTTCAGTCAGCACATCTATTTTTGGTGTGTTCAGAAATCTAGACATGTATGTATGAAGCTTAAATGCTATTTCATGTTGTGCTTTGCCAGTCTCAAACATTTGGAGGCACAAATGCCTTCAACAGGACATAGTAGTGACACCATAAGCATCTATTTGCAAGCCTCCAATGGAAGAGTAAAGAAGCCATCACAATAACACTACTGTTACACTAGAACTGTACATCATTTGAATTAGAAGAAAACAAACTAATTTGGAAACATTAAAAATAATTATCTTTCACAAAATTCCTAGAAATGCTAGTAATTAAAGCTTTGAATATAGTTTATCTGCTCTGTCTTAAAGGAGTATGGTAAGCTGAAACGAGATCTTTAAGTCCTAGACACTGGATTAACATTTAAAAATATAGTTTTCTCACAGAGAAGATGCTGAATTCAATATATTTTAAACAAAATTCTGCAGTCACAGAGAAGATGCTGAATTCAATATACTTTAAACAAAATTCTGCAGCAAATCATGAGAGATAGCTAATGACTGCTGGTAGAAGCCTTCTTGCAGTAATGGAACTGACAGGCTACTCAATGGATGCCCCAGGGAAGACACGAGGATACAATATTTTATTATTCTATGCAATTAAGGTATGAAGGAATTTGTTTCTTCTCAATAGGCTTCAGGCTTCAGACACAACATTTCTAAAAGACCACATCAAAGCATACACTTAAATAAAACAGAACAAAACAAAGAAACCAACCCCAAAACAACTAACGCGGTCCTTCAAGCACCCAAACTTTACACATATTCTATACTTAATTTTTATTTTACTTTATTTAAAAAAACAAACAAACAAAAAAACAAACCTGAAATCTAGTTCACAGTCTCACAAAAATAATTATAGAACTCTGTGCTTGTTTTCTGTGACACAAGAACAAACGTTTTCAGTTACCAAAGTTTTAATTCTAATGAGTTTTGTGAAGAAAGTAAAATATTTCCATATTTTCAGCACACTCAGCAATGTGTGTGTGCATAAACTGAGACCTGTCATATTTGCCTTGTGATTAGGATAAATTTAATGCTTCATCTCTTTGTAATGGTTGTTGTTTTATTATAACTGGTGTGTAGATTGAATGGCAGGTGACATTTCATAAGATTTAAATAAGGGAAGAAATTAATCAAATTAATATATTCATTTTCTAAAGTGTAATGAGACATTAGCATATAAAATGCAAGAGTCTGCAAATAGAAAAAGAACTCCAAATAACTGAGGACATAATAAACTCCATTTTTTTAACGTAAATATATATTCACACATATGTACCTACATAAAATTTAAAGCTCTAGTTAATATGTACAGCAGGTTGGAATGTGGAAGTGATAATGCTTACCCCCCCAGATGCATCACAGCACATAAGATATCACACTGTAAAGTTCTGTAGGAGACCTAAGGAGCTACTTCTGTGTCAGCTGCAAAGGCAGCCTCTGATCTGTCCTTCTGGAAAGGAGATATTCACTTACAATACCTAAATTATATTCCAAGGGTAAGCTTCAGGTCTGATTCTGTCAAAGTAGAAAGACAGATCCTTATTTATACATGAAATGCCATGGAGATCAATGCAAACCCGGTGGAAGGGACAAGATCTTGCCTCCTCGGCTGCTTTGCAGAACTACAGTCTTACTGAAATGTAAGGCAAACATGACATGGAGCTGCATATAGAAAAGAGACAGCACATTAACAGATCTATCAAGAATAAAGAATAAAAACACTGCCTCGACTGCACTAAAATATACCATAGGAAAGTTGCACTTACAAATTAAGCAGAAGGAGTTTCAATGCTACAGACTAATCCTTTTTTAGTGATGTTGAGAGTGTATGCGACCATTTGTCTAACATTGATTTACAATGTTACAGGATTCAGCTACTGACATTTTTAACTGGCGCTCCTGTCTACAAAAGAAAGGACAGCCCTTTATTTACAAATTGAAAAGAACGGACTTACTAAAATGCAACATAAAAAATGGAAAATAGGAACTCTAACACAAGTAGGAATTCACATAAATGAAGGCATTTTAGCCAGTTGGAGCTGAGCTATAGTGCTGACTGCATAGGTTTGTCTTTGCACAGGGGACTCAAGATTTTTTTTGTATTTTAGTTCACATGCATGGTACATGCATAACTTCTTTTGTAAGTCAAAATTCTACTGTCAGAAAAAGAAAGAAAGGACGAGTGAAGAGTTAATAAATGCTACAGAGAGCTGTAAAAAAATAAATTTTTAAAAAAGGTAAGCTTTAAATGGAAGAATAATAGGCAGTGCCTACAACCACAGGCCACCTGCAGGAAACCTGGACTTTCAACATCATTTCTAGGTCTTAAGAAATGGTACCTATTTTTTTCACAATTGCATGCACTGCTCCTTGTTCGTGCACTCTATGTCAAAAGTCTGCCTAAAAGTAAGACCTGAGTTTACACAAAAATTTACCCCACTATTCCTCTTAAAAATGGAGCAACACTCATTTCCCTCCTGTTGGTAGAAGAGGACTTTGGCCTGTAATTCCTATTTCTCTTTATGTCAGGGACACTACTGGTCTAGTAATATGAATACTCACCAAACTTAACAGCAGGAACATATACTCCTTATGGATATATATTTGAAAATGTGTCAAACAAGGTGGAGGACTGGCAGAGTACTGCGTACCCCATTCCATAATCTGTTTCATCATACTGAAACAGTACAAAACATGTAATCCAGTGCAGAAAGAAATGACTCTGAATCCCCTATGTCAGCCTGCTATTTATAATTGTCCAGAATTTGGCTACATACACTAGGGAAGGAACTTGGAAGTTGAATTTCATGCTTGCTTCTCAATGTAACCATCATGGCAAATTCTCTGTAGAATGGTTACATGAAAGGAACCAAAATCAGTCTCCCACATACAACTGTTTTTTTTTAAGAGTACTTTATGGCTGTAATATAACCATAATGTTTGTGTATGAGATTATTCAAGACTTAATATATACTTTGAAAACAGTAATTTGAAAACAGAATGTACTAGGAATTTGCTTATCCATTTGAGCCAGACTGTCAGTTAATGCTTAGGGTCTAACAGATATTTTTGGTTTGGAGGGGAAGTTAAGGATATTTCTTTGATATAGAAGCCTTTGCTAAATATTTACAGACAGCATATGGAAAACTCTTTCCTGAACACAATGAGAATCTTAGATTTGATGCAATAAATCTTGAGGAGGGAAATAATAATTTGAATAATTCTTTTAACCCACTTATAGTAATGTTTAAAATGTTGGCACTGTGCCAGGATCCTTTACTAGGTATTTCCCACTTTTTTTCCTTTTATTTATATGTCTCTATCACTACATTTTCATACTATCTCACTATTACCTCCAAGCTGCGTTTTCTGCGGTACCTGTTATTTAAACTATCTTCCCAGTAAATAAATATAATATAATATAATATAATTTCAGGTTTCTTTTCAATGAGAGATGACTGACTCTATCTTGTAAGAGGAATGAGGAATGTTTATTCTCTGTCTTTGCCTTTACTATTTTCACCCTATTCCTAAAGTACACACAGCTTTGCGTATTTCTTGCTCACAGAGTTGTCCTTGAAGACTTGAAATCCCTCTTTCCTTTTAAGGAATTTCACATCCTTGCTTCTGAAAGCAAGAATATTTCCTATTATGATTTTAATTCCTACAAGAGATATAGAGCAACTCAAGTGTATCTCTATTAATCCAGGGAAAAAGACACTTGATGGAAAGAAGTGAGTGTAAACAGGGTGTCTGTGAAGAGACAGGGCGAGAAAAGTAGTTACATATCAGCACAACGGGGATAGAAGCTACAACTCTATTAAAGTTTTAATAGAGGTTTTTAAATTAAAATACCCCTTTGAGTGAAATTCTGCACTAATGTATGTTACCTGAGACTTCCCCTGCCTTCTTTCTCTCATCCTACGGATGAACCCTGGGAAACATTTTAACCTCCTGCAGTGTAGTCAGCAATCCATGCCGTGACTGATTGACCCGTATCACGATTGAAGCAGATCCTGTGGGTCAGTAAAGGACATGATGAAGCACTGCATCTGCATTTGATAAGCAGACGAGATAAAAGATTAGAGATAAGGTGGATAATAGGCTCAGCTTCCGGCGCCTCTTCTTGTGAAGATTCTCGAACCAAAATATTGTTAAGAGCTCTTTTCCATTAATTAAATGGGAGCTGAGGGGATATATACCCTGTCAAGGTCTGAATAGCTCAACCTCCAATACTTTTTTCAAGAGAAAAGCCTCACTGAGAAAATGAAGTAAACAGTCTTATTAAACAGACTCTTGTTTCCTTCTTCTACTCCTTCCCTCCAGAACAAACAAGCACTCAGAGGGTGCTCGTGAGTACCACCCATCCCGAATACTTCAACATGTAGTTTAGTCCGACAATGAAAAACAAAGAGCCCTCAAGAACAAACAACATTTATTTCCATTAGAGGACTTTTCACTGCAGGAGTCACTTTGTTTTGCTGAACAGACATGCTAAATCTACTATTACAAAGTCCCATCATTTCTCCAAAGAACAAAGTTGCCGCTTAAGCTACACACACCTTTGATTGCTCACTTTCAGTTTGCGTTTATCATTAACACCTGGTGCCAGCATTAACAGAGAAACAAATGACTTAATGAATGAGAATTGAATGTTATAAGGCAGAGTATTTAGTTGCGCTAAAAAGGGGTTCTTGAACGTACACACACCACTTCAGAGCAGGACAGAGTATCCAGCTCCTTACAGTGCCCTTTTTCCAGTTAGGTTTGTCAAAGGAGGAGAATCTGACCAATAAAACACACAGGAGCAAATGTCTGTGTCCTTCTGAATGTGCACAGGGGCACATAGGCAAAAGAAATTGGCTGTAAAAGTAGCAAAATGTAAAACTAATTCTCCTTGCAAACCACAAAAGCCAAAGCTAGAACTTGGAATGCATGAAATGCTGTGCATGTGAGTAATTGATTTCTTCAGTATTTCCAGAAATGGAAGCGTGTTCCTCAGGTCACAGATGAAACAATAGCAGCATCAATATGAAACAAGTCCAGAAACCAGAATGACTAGACAGCTGATCTCTGTTAAAGCCAAACCAAAACCGATAGATTATCATCTAGCACTTGAAGGTTTCACTAATCTGAATAATGAAAGAAATGACTAGGATGAAACCTCTGACTGAAGTAAAGCTTCTTTCTATAAATGTGAGATGTAAATCATAGCCAGGATACATCATATTTTCTATTATTTTCAAGAGAAAAAATTCATTAAGGGAGTTTAATGGACTTATTTTTCATCAGGCTTTACCTTTTAGCGGAGAGAGGGGGAGAATTCATCTCCACAGGCAGTTAGCCACCAGGTACTCAATGGCAAATCCCAGTAAGCAGGATCTCTAAGTTCATTTCCTCACAATCACGTTTATGTGAACAAGAATGACCTAAATCCTTAACAATTTCTCAGAAATCATAGCCTAGTTTTCACTTTAATGTATGCTTATGTTGTAGTTGTCCACTATTATAATAAACCACAAATTATAGCTAATAATCTCAGGATTGTGTTTAGAGATATATAAACCCATAAACTGGACAAAAAAGTAGTGTTTATGTTTTTATATTGAATTAAGAGGACCTGCAAAGGTAAAAAAGTTATCATTTAATACACTACTTAAACTATGATTTTTTTTCTCTCAAAAACTTTTAAGTGAAAAAGATTATTAACATTTTAAAGAGCACCCTTAGGAACAGCAGCTTTTTGTGCAATTTGAGGTGTATAATACATATGACATAAATGTAAGTGTGCCTGACAGAACAAATTATCATATTGTCATGTGTATAGAGCTCTTTAAAAAGAACATTATTCTTCTGACAGACTTGCATACTTTGGTCTCCTACTGTTCCCAAAGGCTCATTTCCTCTTTTAAGACAGCTGCAGATTTGGTAAATGCTCCAGGTTTTGATAGAGGTTTATTTTCTACACCAAGGAAACTAAGGAGTTAAAAAACAGAAGAAATGGGAATCTGAGGGGTCTCTGAGAGAATAATTTATGTCACAGAGAGTTGAACACTCTTGGACGATTGAGGTCTCAGAGACATTAGTTCGTAAACAATTAGGCACAGGCTGCTGCAGAGTTTTCTCCCATGGTGACTACGGATCTGGCATCTCCTTAGTTTCTAATGGGAAATTCTGTGATTGTTGAGGATGGAAGTGCAAGGTACAGTGTGATGCACAATCAGGAGGCTGGATGGGAGACATTCCCAAGCCTACATGTAAAAATGGCATTCTCTGCATCTACGTGTATGAACTGATCACCACCAAATCAAACACAGAGGACAAAAGACGTCACCTTAAGAGCCTGCGTCAGTAATGCCAATGGTTAACAGAACATGCTGTTTTGCAGCATCCTGCTTTTCAAATAATGTATTAGTGAAATGCCTTTTGAAATTCAGTGTGCACAAAAAGACTATCTATTTCTTTGTCTTCTCCAACTTTGGTTATTTTTCATTGCTGATCATTTCTAGAGATAAGTCTGAAAGTCATGGCACTTTGCCAAAGTGCATATTACATCTGAATCAATTTAGATGCATATTCAATCTAAATAGAGCACCTGAGCTATTTTGGTGTACATTCTTTACACAGATTATTGTTATTTGAATTCCTTATGTGCCAGGAAACACAGGCTTAGAAGAGCATCGAAATAAATGGGTCAAAAAAGACTTTACAAATGGGGACAAATATGGATGTAATATTTTTTCCAGGAGAAAACAAATCATTTGGATTATGGCATAGGCTTTTTTACTCATCTAGAAAATCAATTTTCAAAAATAAGTGTTAAAAATAACTAAATATCCACATAAGGACAGGTAATGATAAAGAGAAGGACCTCTGATTACCGAGCTATATACTGATTTCAACTTCTTTGTCTGAATATCACAAACTATCCTATTGTGTTTACTGTGAACAGCTTTCAGCATCTCACAGTTTGCATGGTCATCAAAAACTTCTCTTCTACTTGTTATTACAAAATTGAATCACAACAACATAAAAATGATAGAAGACAGATTAGAGGATGCAATATGCAAACATCTGCCAGACTCAAGAAAGGATAATGAGTGCCAAAGAAAAGGAATATAGGAAAATAAAATTTTATGAGCTGTCCCTAAAACAGGATATATTAATTAAGATTGTAGAGTTATATGAAAAAGATAAAACATAGATAATATACCTACAGACGTATTAGCCCAGTGACTGTTACGTGAGGTTTCACTATGTGACCATAAAAACTAAATGTGGACAAACCCAGAACAGGTAGTATGGACTCCAAAAACCCCACCTCATCACCTCTGGTGAGTCAAGAAGTCTATGGTAAAAAGGTAAACATAAATGTAAACTGGTGATTGAATCTAAAATGTGGCAGGTCAGTGCCAGACTGTCTCACCTCCCAAAGACTTACCCTCTGGGAGGATAAGGGGAGAAGAAGACAGGATGACACCTGCAAGAAGCAGGGAGTTGGACTGAACGATCCGTATGAGTCCCTTCCAACTCGAGATATTCTATGATTCTAATCATATACTGATCCACTGAAGCTCATGATTCATAAAGCAAAGGTTTTAATTCCATGCTCACTACTAGACTGTAATTCAGGAAAGCTCTTCAGTACATGTCTCCATCCATTCAGTGAATGTCAAAACAGGCTGATGTCTTCTAGGACTTGAAGGAGTTACTTCAGTGGGATCAAGTATATGTTAAAATGAATTGTTGCAGCAGAGCCTGCATGAAGAATGAAAAACACAATAGGGAAAACCTGGATATTTCTTGAAGAGTTTTCCTTCACAAGCTTGATGTTGCCACTGCCATGGAGTGAAAGGTAATTAGACTGATTAACTGAAAATCATTGAGGAGCTGTCATTCGCCCCTTTGTCAGTGCTGCCTGCTGCACGCTGCCAGGATCATTCTGCTTGGCAAATACCAACACAGAATACTTAATGAAGAAAGGTGACTAGAAGGCAGAACTATTTGGGGGGTTTTTACACCACAGTGTTGAACATTTGCTATTAATTCCCAATGCCTATTTTTCATTTTAAGGACTAGTTGCTACCTTCCAAGTTTCAGTTCCTTGATATTTCATATTACACAAGAATTGTACCTTTTTTTGAAGCATTCTTTTCAAATAGAAATAAACAAATGAACAGCATTGTGAAGAAGAGTGTTCAGCAGTGACTCTTTCTGTGATTTTTAAAGCAGTATGTAAGACAAGAAAAAATAAAAATAATCCCTTTTACTTCTTCAAGTGGTAATATCAATCAATTAACTCATCAGATTTTCTTCTAAAAGTACAAGAATTACTGGTAAGTTTTCCTCGGAGCCCGATCTATTTCTGGTCAATAACTGAAATGTTTGGCCATTTTTTCAACAAAAGTAGCAAGAATGCTCTGGAAGAAAAGCTCTGGGTATGTAGACATACACTGCAATATAAAATTCAAAAGTTATGGACTGAGGTTTTACATCATTTAATTCAGTTATTTGTTTGCAAGTCATTTTTTCTCTAACTCATCTTCCTTGTGAGTAACAATAATTGTAAGAAAAAATATCCTTGGAGAACAATGCTAAAATATGGGAAACTCACTGAACTTGACCATCTGTAAGTGATTATATCAGAACTTACTGCTACCAAGACTAATCAGTTGAGATCTTACAAAAAAATAAAAATAAATAAAAAGGGAAGTGAACTTAACTGTCTGTTTATATTTAGGCATGAATTTAAGCTTCATTCATTATAAAGTGACATAACCTTAATCATTAAGTCCTGCTGCACTGATTCATAAGAAGGCAGGCAAAGCATTTGGTGGCAAGAAAAAGAGGCCTAAGGCAATGGTGGGTTAGCACAAATTGAATACAGAACAATTACAAAACCAAAAAAAAAATATTTTCATTTAGGTAAAGAGTTTCTTTTAATCTTCAGACACATTGGAATTACTTATTGTTTGATTCCTACCAACGTTCTAACATCTGTATCTCTGTCCAATGCCAGGCATTTGGCAATAACTTACTAATGGGTCTGCAGGAGACAATAAATGACAGTGCCTAGGTTAGGCTTTTTGGCTTTTAACAAACCTGTAAATAGACAAAAGAAATCTAAACTTTCTGCTCCCCTACTTCAAAAGTACTTTGATAGGAGAGAATAAGCCATCACACTGAAAGAATTTCTCATTACTAATGTATAGGGGCATCATTTTTAGACTAGAATAAATTATAACATTAGCTCACCTGGATGGAGCCAACAAGGTTGGCTTTAAGGGAACACCCACACTGCTAAGTGGTGTTACAGTGATTATACCTTCTCAAACGTTAATGAGCAACAGAACACGATCACACAGAGTTTAACACAAGCACATATACCCACATTACATGTTTGGCTTGAACTTCATCAGAGATCTGTGCCTTCATTCCTGGTGTCACCTGTTTGGGACTGTATTAGGAAGGTTCTGCTGATCCACACAGCAGTGCTAGAACATATTGAAGTACTGCTCTTTTCTATACTGAACTTTGTCAAATCAAAATTTTAAAAAAGAGGAAAAAAGAAAACAAAAATAGTTTCTGATTGGGTAACAGCAGTGGAATTTTTGAATAGTCAAATCAAGGGGAACAAAAAGAGCACTGATGAAAAGTTGAACGATTCAGATGAGGAAAAATTAGTTGACTATGTTCCTCCAGAATTTGCTTTTTCATTTGAAACCCTATGATCTGGAAAGCAACATATTTGCATTTATTTTTTAATTCATTAATAGCAGCTTAATTTTGAAGATTTCTTCTTAAATAATCCAGTTAAAAATTAATTGGCATTTGATTGATACAAAACCGGCTTTGATTTAGCTTTCTAGCTTTATTTCTGCTATAATTGTACTATTTGAAAAGTAATATATTTTTCTTTAATTATTATCACAAAAGTACAGAAGTTTTGCTGGCTTTTCTACTGACTAATTTGATCACTATACAAAGGAGCTTTGCTTCAGCTTACTATTGATTTGTGCGTACACCCAGTAAGATTTTATGGTCTTTCATTAAAAGCTAAAATATGATAAAATAATGTGTCCTATATCAAGGACAATGCAATGTGGCAATGTTTTTGGAGGAATTCTGGACAAGGACTTTGAGTTACATGCCAGCAATCTAAGGAGCAGACAAATTATTTCAGATTACTGCCTGTTATAGCATATAAAGCTACAGTGTAAGCAACTGTAAACCAAATCTTTTAAAAATATATTTTCATTTTCATATCTTAATAACATCATTTGAATCAGAACTGCATAAGATCCTATGTTGCATAAGTGAAAGATTAATTATTTATAGAAGCCACATAATAATTACCTAATATACTTTTGAAGGATATAATTATTTTTCCTCATTGTACATGATATCATAAGTTATTTGGAACTTTGTTCTTCCCTTTTTAATTGTTCACCTATTGTAAGAAAATCATAAGTTGAAAATTGTCTAATGAAATATGCAAAGCAACTATCACACCAGACTATTAAATATTGAAACATGAATTGCAAAAAGAAACTTTGCAAAAAGAACCCCCACATTTTCCACATAACCTTTTATATGACTCCATATGCATATTAAATACAAGTGCACACTTTAACAACTTTATTTTATATTAGTGTTTCTGCACACCTCCCACTTCATTTATGACATTAGACCGTTTGGGGGGGGGGAAATATCAGTGTGCTTTTTATCTGATAAATCCACTTATAGTCCTGAATTTCACTTAAGCCCTGCACTGGCAAGGAATCTTAGAGACTGAAGGTATTTTATTTCACTGTTGAAGTCAAGTCTTACATTTAATGACTTTTTCTTAAACTGGGGATGCAGTGTAAAAGGAAGGATTATCCATTATCCCTACCCATTTTTTATCACAAAGAGACCATACCTCCATTTACAATAGGTACAGGGACAAAGTTGCCTTAATGTAACCTCACATATAAAAATTCTGCTTTTAACATAGTTTTATATGAAAATTATAGGAAAACCCAAGAATCTCTGCAATCCATATAATAATTTACATCATATACTGTTGTCACAACATAAAAGTGAAAATTGCCTTGGAAATTATGGCTAATGGATTATAATAGCCTTTGTTAAAAATTATCCAGAGCAGTTTTTCTTAAGCATCATGTACCTTTATATAACATTATACTGCATTAATATGCTATTTCATCAAGCTGCTCAGAAACTTCTATTAATAGACCCAAAAAAATAGATCTCTTAAGAACTTTGACATCTCTTTCAGTACAGGTGTGCTGGTATTGGCTGGGATAGAGTTCATTTTTTTTCGCAGTAGCTTGTAAACAGTGTTGATAATTCAGGGATGTTTTGCTTACTCCTGAGAAGTGCTTACACAGAGCCAAGGCCTTTTCTGCTTCTTACCCCATCCCAACAGTGAGCAGGCTGTGAGGCATAAGTAGTTGGGAGAGGGCACAGCTGGGACAGCTGACCCCAGGGATATTCCATACCACATAGCATCATGATCAGCATATAGAGCTGGGGAAGAGGTTGGTGTGGGGAACACTGTTTTTTGTTATTTTCCTTTTATTTACAAATTATTATGATGGTGACAATTATAGTACTTCAATTACTGAACTGTTTTTATCTCAACCTATGAGTTTTCTTGCTTTTACCCTTTTGATTCTCTCCATCCTGCTGGGAGGGAATGATGGAATAGGTGGGTGGTACTTAGTTACTGCTTGGTGTTAAACCACATCATTAGCTGTGGCAGATCACTATTTAGCCCAAGAAGTTAGATCTTATTAAATAAAATAAGTTGCTATTGACACAGAGGCAAAGCTAATGTGTCCAAGAAAACCCCATATAAAGCCTGAATTGAACTACCTACAGCCAAAGATACTCTAGGATTTTCTACCTTGCTCAGAACCCTAAGAAAGATATTTTCAAAACAGGTATTCCAAATGTACTGACTTGAGACTTCAGGGTGAAGACAGAGATGGGAAAAGGAACTGCTAAATTGCATCATATAATTTCCTGTGTTCTCTTTGGGTAAAACCAGCATGCAGAGATATTAATGCTAACAATTTTTCAGTTATTACAAAATCTAAACAGAAAAGTAGCTTCCAGTTGCACAATAGTGAAATTACCAGCATTATGTAAGCAAACATCTACAGCAGATGGTGTCATTACATGAGATCCTCTTCGTTGCTGTAGCTTTGCAACAGAAACCAGGATTTGTATACAAGTAAGAGCATGACAGTCCTTGAAAGAAGGAAATGGTACTTACAAGTGGCCTTGTTAACATCAAGAAATATGAGATGCCTGCTGTGTAAATGTATTTAAGAGCATTGCATTGTACAATATTCCAGTTTTATTGTTCCTACTAGAAAAGGAATTTTATTTTTTTTTACCAAAAACTTCCCTTTGACTACAAATCTGCTTGATATCACTACCATTTTATCTATCTTAAATAAGATAAGGGCTATCATGTATTTACATAAAATAGGAAACAATGGCTGTCTTAAAATTATCCTAGTCTAGACCACTTGCCAGCATCTACACATGTGAAGTCACTTAAGGATTTCAGCACTTCACATTTTTCTTATTGCAACTCTGCATATGGTGTGAAAAGGAATAACAGTGACAAGTTTTGGGAATAATCTTCTTTGGGATAAGTTATGTGTCTATGCAGTTTCATTAATCACCAGCAAGACAAAAAAAAATGCTACTGGGAGAAGGGAGAAATGGAAGGGAGAAAAGGGGAAAAAAAAGACAAAAGCATGAATTGCCCTACAGTCAGAATAATTCTGTATGCAAATTTAGGGAATAAATCAGAAACTGTTCCAACTGCCTTTCTTATCAAACTTAATGATGTTCTCCTCAATTTGCAGTTATCAATTTGATCAGAGATATACAATTCATGGTTTTAAAAGCTGCATTGCAACTTTACTACCATTCATCTGCCACAGGTAATGTGTTCCAAGATTAAAACAAATAGCATATTACATTTAAAGTAAGAGCATCTGCTAGAAGTACATTGCAGAACAACAGATGTTGCTATATCAAATAAGTATCAATCTTATGCTGATCCAATAGCACTGACAAGGCATTCAAAAGGCAGCTGGACAAGGAAAGACACATCCATCGCACTGTTATTCACAGAAGAACAAAATAATTTAGCAAGATAATCTTGAGATCTCTGGACATCTCACCAAACCTTACCTTTAAAAAGCCATTTAGATTCATCACAGCATCCTGTCTAGCAGTAAAGGATTTATGCTGTTTACTTGCCTTTGTGTACCTGTAGGATTTTATGTATCCCAGTATCCAACAGCCCAGATACTGACAAAAAAATTTCAGTTGTTCCATTATCAGGAACAACAGTACTATCATTCATTATAAAGCTGCATTTTAAAGGCAGGATGCAATCAATGAAAGAAAGACTTCTATAAATGGTCCAATTGTTTGCAAGATGCTACACACTCCTCTTGCTGGAAAACTACCATATCAAGGACCACAAAAGTACAAATTAATTTTGAGGGGAAAAATATGAAATATTCTTAATTAATTTTTCCAGGAAAATCTCAGAAAGCTGCAGATGAGAGAAATTCTAGTATTGATTCTTGTCTCATATTACTTAGCCATATGGAATCCATTGTATTTTGCTTCAATAACCACATTGATAAATGAGGTCTGGTAGTCTATTCAAAATAGACTCTTACAGAAGTCATACCTATGAATGTCAAATAACATTAAGGATGCAATAAAAAAACCAACTTTTTTGCTTGTTTTTAAAGTTGCCCATATTCAATATTAACTGATAATCAAAGAAAAAAAGTTGGTTGAAGGCCTGATTTAACACAGAAAACATATGCAACTCCATACTTTCTTCCTATTTGCATCAGACTGCTTTTTTTCTTCCTGTTTTCCTTCATTTTTTAAATCATTTCACAAAGTGACCGTATTGTTTTCTTAATCTTACTTTCTAAACATATAGATATACAAAATCCATCCAGTATAGTGATAATGAGTTAAATATTTTTCACAGAAAAAAATACAACATAATGAGACTGTAGCATAAACCAATTTTTTTTTCCATTATATATTCAAGGTTTGCTAAAGATTTGCTAAAGTTGGCTACTTTCCCTTTGGAAATAAAATATTTTACTCATTCAGACAGTGTTCATATGCAAGAGAATCTGATGTTCACATACACACACACACACACACACACATATAGACCCATCATAGGTTTCAGATACCTGAAATCTGTTACCTTGATGTAGTCTGATCATAGTGAGAAATCTGATATTCTCTTACCTAGAACACAAAAGAGAAATTGTTTTAGATTAATTCATACCATTGTTCAAATCATACATTTTACAATTTAAAGAAAAATGAACTACATACAACCAACATAGTAGGTTTAGACCATTTAGTCGTAGAATTTAGTATTAAGTCAATCCAAGAAATTTTACAGCATCTTCTATCACAGCTTAGTTATTTTCTCTCCATGGATGAAGTTACATGTGGGTAAAAGGAATCTTTTCAGTCAAGTAAGGTAAAAAGCCACATCTTGCAACAAAACTCCAAGTTCCACGTTTTTATATATATTTATTAGCTTTCAAATGTTGTCCAGTGTGCATGTAAAGCCAATTGTACATGCATATACAATTTTTCTTGGAAAGTATACAATCAAAAGCAGTTTTTATATACATCACTCTACTCAGATTTTTTTTTATATATATCACTCTACTGAGATTTTTTTTCTATTGCTACTATGCAAACACTTTTGTGTTACTTTTGCTTCCACTTTTTGAACAGCTACCCAACGATGACAAGTGTACCGCTAGTTTTTGTCAGCAGTCTCTTGAAGCTCAAAGAAGTTCTGAAGTAGTAGTGGCACTTTCTGTTTATAAAGTGCATAAACTAAATATGAGTGTCTTCAAACACTCTAAACTTTAAATGGCATACGTCCTTTCAAGCAAAGTAACTGTAATGATGCCAGCAACAGAACAATTACAACTGCTTGAACTATGGAATATGAGGATTCCTGGGACAACTGAAACTGCTCCTACAATCTGTTTTTTAACACCTGCATGGATTACTGGGGCTTCCACTGAGGCTACAATTGTTTTCATCAGGGTTCACTTTATCAAAAAAAGTAAAACAAAATATCCCATAATATAGAGCTCCACCATAAACCATTAGGACTCACTGTGCTATAAACAACATTTTAAGGTGAGCAGGATTGGAAAATACAAACAAATTATAAAGTGCTCTCATATTTATGATTTTACAACAGCTTCATGAAAATCATCAAAGCTTTGAATTTAGTTTAACTTCTTAGGAGCAACACAGCAAGAATTAATACATGAACAGCCAACTTAGTTCATCTTCAACATGCAAATTTTTATAGACAAGTTGAAATCCACCAGTACAATATCTCTTTCAGGGCTATTGTATTATTTAGGAAAAATATATCATTTTTCTTTTCATTCATATTATCCTTCCATTGAAACTATCTTCAGTGACACAATGAAATCCCGACCACCTATGCTTGCCTTGCTGCTGGAAATTTTCAGTTCTGATTGCCTCTCTCCTTCCTCATTACGTAGCCTCTCTGCCTTTTTAAAGATATCCAGTATGTTTTAACAAGTTAGTATTTATCACAGGAGGTATAAAACATTGATCAACTGCTTGGTCAGAAGGCTTTTAAAACTTTCCTGTTCAACAGTGTATGGCAGAAGTGTCTTTAACTACCCTGAAAAATTACTACTACCCCTGATTCAAACAAGCTGTGTCATGATGTAAGACCATGTGGTTTAGACCACGATTTCACTAGAGGGCGTGCACAACAACAATGACGGAAAACTGAACAGATACAACAGCAGGTAACGGTTTATTGTCTAGGGGATCGACCAGGAAAACTTTATGGGAACCCCAGACTTGAACAAAATACACAAAACAACTCCCGACAATTGTCATGCAAAGAAAACAAAAAACCCCCAAAAAACAAAACTGCTTCTCAAAGGCCAGGTTGCTGGCCGAGAAAAGCAGGGGAAGGAAAAGGGAAGTTGCCTCTCTCACTGATGGTATACTCCCGGCCCCCAAAGTCCCTGCAAAATACAAAAATGGTGAAAAGCACCCCCCTCAGGGAGACCCGCGGGGAAGCTTTCACTTGGGATTTGGCCGGCTTGACTCCGGTGCTGATGGAGGTGGGTGGAGTCAAGCTGCGCGGTCTGGAATCTGGGAGGAGAGGGGCCATGCTGCTCCCAGCTGAGGAGGAAGCTGAAGAGAGCGAGGACTTCTGTGTTCGGGCTTTTTATGCCCTCGAAGTCTCGCGGCAATCCAACGTCTTCTTTCTGGCCAGGCTGTCTTCTGGTTGGCTGGCGGCACTCGGCTCCGCCTTTTTTCGGGATCTTCACTCCAGGCAAAATGGTGGTTCCCACAGAACCACACGTGGACGGGACCCGGAGGCGCCATGAGCCGCTGGCTGCGGGGCATTTGTCATCTGTGGGAACCCCCAAGAGGGGTCTCAGGAGCGGCAGCGCCACCCCTGGCTGTCTGGGGCAGCCACTGCAAGGCTGCCCGCCCCAGCCCCCCTGGGCTGTCCACTGTAATACTCCCATGACCATGCAGCTGAGGAGCAGCTCTTCCTGCCCTGTTACCTACCCTGGGCTGGGAAAGGGATCCTAGATCAATAAGCCAGTGGTGCAGGTTGCTACGAAGCAGTCAGGTATCTCATTTAGAAAACCACCAATCCAACAAAAAGAAGGGAGGGGAGGGTCCATTGTTCTCCTCTTCATTAGACTTGAACTCTGCTGCTGGATTTCAGATGTAGGATCCAGTTCAGCAGCAACACTGGTTTCAGTATCAACCAGCAGCTGGTTGAGAGAACCCAGGTCATTGGCCACACTGGTGCTTAACTTATGCTGGCCAGAATTGCCAACAAACACAACTTGGGTAGTTTCTTCCATCACCAGCAACTGTGTATCTTCTTTCTTCCTTTTTGTCCTCACATACTGCAGTTTCCTCATGCTCTGTTTATGTAGCCATGCACTGACCCAAAACTTCTTGGTGACATTCCCCACACTAAACTTCAAACCATTTAAACTTGAAAACAGTTTCCTATTTTCTTTTTAAACTGGATCATTTAGACAGATCTGGGTTAGTTTCTGGTAATAGCGATGCTTGAAATGGCACAACAGAGAGTGTGATAACTCTCAACAGGGAAAGGAAACTAGCTTTGCTGGCAGATGATCTCAACCTTTCCTTTAACCTAATTCTGTTCACCCATTAGGCAGTCTAACTGCTTTTCTCAGGGAATGGCTGTGGGACAGGAAAGCTAACTTCTTTTTCTCCCCTGTTATTGAAACCCATGGAGCACCTCTTTCTTTAAACCAAATTTCTTTCCTTCTCCCTTTGTTGAGTTCTTAATTTTTTAGTAACTAATTTAGCTGTTGAGTTCTTAATTTTTTAGTAACTAATTTAGCTTAGATTTTCTTTGGCAACTGTGACTGAGTTAGGATAGTTCAGGGGTGGGGGTGGGTCGGGGGAAGGCAGAAAAAAGGAAACATCCCCAGTGATAAATGGTTTCTAGCGCTTATTTCTCTGATTTTACTCCACAGGAAAGCTGCTTGGCTACAGCCCCACAAGTTCCAATAACAGTTTTATTACACTTGAAGAGTTATAGAATATTCTGACAAGACTGTCGACTCTTAGGGCTTTTTTTAAAAACAAAAACCCCAACAACAAAAAAAACCAACCCAAAACCAAAACCAACCAAACAAACCAGTACATTTAGATTTTTAAAGTCAATGTGTTTTATTTAGAGGTTGCTAAATACCTTGAAGAAGGATGAAAAAGTGCTATAATGTGCAAATGCTTCAAGAATAAAAAACCTGGCCTTTCATCCAGGTAAGACAAGCAGGTTCTGAGAGAGGAAGACTGTCACACCAAAGTCCTGCTACTACAAGTGGTATCATACTTCTACATTTCTTCCCTATACAGTGGTCATGCCATTCATCTAAGACACAAAAAGAGGAGTTCCAGAGATACTCTTCCTTTGGCATCCTTCTACCCTTTCTTTTTTATTCTTCTTTTCAAATTGCAGCATCAAAAATGTGTTTGTATCAGGATTTATGAATATTATTCTATTTTTATGAATGACTATCACAATTGCAGCCATCAGAACTCTCTCTGTCATGTTGTGTGACAGAAGATTTAAAATGGAAGAGAAACAAATTCTAAGAGCATATATGAGGATTTATTGCTTCCGCATGAAATACTAAAACACCTGTAAGTTTTAGACCAAAATTCAAACAACAACAAACAGCAAAAAACCCTCACATAAACCCAAGAACTGAAAAGAGTACTGTAACCTGTATTTTCAGCTGTGAAACTGAGCAGCAGATGTTGGTGAGCAACAAGCAAATTCTATGTAATAATCGCTAAAGAAAGTGCTTTAGTGTGGGATTGGAAAATGGCACTGACATACTCTGACTTGACACAGTCAAAGGGAACAAAAAAAACTAGACCAAGGGAGAATTCTGTGTAATGTAAACTGAATAAAACTGGAAATGGCATACGGAGAAAAACATCACTGGAGATTTTTATAAGGGTTTAGAGTTAATTTCCATATGATTTGAAGAGATCAGAGCTGAGGTATAAATTAGAAGTTACAGGTTGTACGATCGATGACATAGGAATAAGCTGAGTTCAAAAAACATCTGACCAGTTAGCAATCAACAGAAGTCCTTATGGCACGGCACAGTATAAATTAGTAGACTTGAATAAAAAGATACATTATTCTTAAAAGCCAGCTGGAAAAATCCATAGTAACGAAAAAAACCATGATTTTTAGTTATGGTCACTATTGATGATTTAAACTATTTAATTAACAGCCCTTAAAACAAATTACATTTAAAATCTAAAATTAATAGTTTCATATATTCAATCTCAGCCACCTTAGTGACTTCTTATTTACATCTTCACCACAGTTATATAGACTGCACAGATATTAGACCTGCTTACAGTTCTCAAGCTAATCAGGCCTGTTTGCATCATATGAATTCTCCTTGAGCTCAACTTTGAGTTGACTTTGAAGTTTATGAGCTGAAAAGCAGCTAAATTAAGCAGAACAAAACAAGCAAATGACAGCTAAAGAAGCATTAGACCCAAGTCTATCCATTCATTAATTTGCAGTTTTATGCACTCTCCTATTTAACTGCTTTGTCTAAATTTCGACAGAAGTACCATGTACGTGATGTACAACAATAAGTTAAATAGCTGAAATAAAGACAAAATAGGTAATTCTCCACAACAAGACACAGTAAAAAATAAAATCTCATTCAAATTCCTGCCATTTTAGTTCATTTTTGAATGTATATATTTGCTCTTTACTGGCAATTTTAAATTTTGGAAGAAAGAAACAAAATAAAATTCATAAAGAGGCAGTAAAATATTCAAGAACTGAAATTAGGAGAAAAAGTATAAATTATTGAAGTCTTCAATGGAAAAGGCACAGGAGACCTGCAGGAAACTGATGATTCTTTTGTTTCTTTATACTATGTGATAAAGTTCCTCAACCCAAATAACATATGAACCCAATTAAGATATGAAATCCCTCCTAAAAAGGATAAAATGAATCTTCTATCAAGTTCAGCAGCTTCATTCTCATTTACTTCAAAGAACCCTCACCTGCTTTCTTAGCCTTTCAATCCAGTTTTCTACTTTAAGTATTGCTTGAAATATAGATTGATCAAAGAAGAACACAAGGACTGGTATAGAAACTACAGAATCCTTTTGTTTTCAGACAGATTTTTTTAATTATTATGAAAATGTGAGTTCTCAGTAGAGATGATACCTACTGCAACTGTGCTTTTCTGATGAAAGACTGTGAGAACCTCCTTCTCACTTCACACAGTCAACTATAGTAAGAGCAAAAGCAGTAAGATGAAACATGTTGGGTAATTTTAAAGGAGGTGAACAATAAGCCTTTGCATCATCTTTGTGCATCTGCTTTAGCAAACACCTTCTATTCATGTCCCCATAGAGTTCCTTATTGTTGTAGAGAGATTCTTCCAGTAATCAAGCTAAGTTAGGAAAAAATATAGCTTGTCATTTTATGAAAAATACAGGTTAAGTATGTTAGTTCTGTTACTCTTCTGTAGCACATCCTGGTTAATGTGTCTACATACACTGCATTTTGAACACAAAACCTACAGAAATTGAGCTAAAGAATTTCCAACAAAACCATCTAGGTGCTAATTTTGTCAGAGGCATTATATCCATACAAGATCTGTACAGATACTTAGAGGGATAATAAAATATGTCTTTTGACTCAAATACAGTCCCACTCCTGTTCTCTAAATCATAGAAACAATAGTACAATTCAAAGAAAACAATGAGAAAAACTGTGTTATATCAGCAACATTACTCTCAAAATAGCTGACTACACATTCCATTAACCATATTTATTTTAATGTGATCAAGGTCATTAAAGTTTGCTGAGTTCTTCATGTATACAGTATTACAAAGCACATGCAATAACCAAGTCTTATTTTCCACAATTTAAATGTAAGCATTAACAGAAGTAATTCTTCTTTAGAAAATGATTTTCTGATGAGTTTTGAAAGCCTGGTGCAGATGTACTTATCTGTCTTCTAAAGCCATGATAAACAACAGCATAAGCTTTTTTTCATGCATGGTTGATTTTCAAATCATGTCTTGAGACAAACTAATAATTATATATAACTAGAAACATAAGAAAATGTCTCTAATTCACACTACTTATGTGAAAACCATTGCCAATAACTAAATCAGTGGAAGAGTAAAAATACACTAAGAAAAACCCAAATATCATAGATATACACATCACAAAAAAACCCTGTTTGAACCTACAGTTTTCCCTCAGTCTAGCTTCTATTACTTAGAGAAATACATCATTAGTGTATTAATCAACTTGTTATGCCACAGTCTTGTAAGAAGTATTAGGAACCACAAATTCTATGCTTAAGGACTAAAGAAACAAGAAGTTAGTTGAGAATGCTTCAAACACATACATCAAGGTTTAAAAAAAAAATAAGGAAAAAAAGTGGGGTCAAACTCCATCTGAATTTCACACTTGTTCTATCACATAGGTTTTGTGTCCTGACAGATAGGCTTGTAGCCTTTTTTCTTAAAGACAGAATGGTCAGATGTAGACTCTCAAATGCTATTTGGGGTAACAACTTAATTTATAGCTTCAGATTAAAAGCTTATTTGTCAACTCTAAATTCTGAAGTAAGATTTCCATTACTTTCATGCTTAAATTGTAAAGTAGGCAGATCAGAAAACTACAGGTTAGGATAGGTCTGATATTCTGGGTAAATAATCCTATCTTTGGTTTTATGTCATGAATTTCTTTTGAAAGTATGGAGAAATTAAAACAGTGATAATTATTGTACCTCTCTTATACTGTTTTACAAAGCTGAAAGAAGTTACTTTTTCCATCCCTCCCCCCCCCCAAAAAACACTTTACTTGTGAAAAATTATTTTAATTTTTTGCCAGTTAAACTGGAGCTGCGTGGTGAGAAGCAAAGGGAAAAAAACGAAACACTTTCACTTCTTCAATTCCAAATCCTCTGCCTGTCTCTGTACAAGAATAGTGGTATAAACCTGGGGAATGGGGGCTGTGGTCAGCCCACAACAGCTCCTTTTTGCCCCTCCTTCCTCCTCACACTTTTACCCTTCTCCAGTATGGGGTCCTCCATAGCATCTGCAGGAGAATCTCCACTCCATCACCTGGATCACCTCCTCCTGGTCTCCTCTTGGGGTTCTCAGGGCTGTTTCCTCACACTTTTCCCTTCACTACCAGGCAGTTCTGCCCTCCCTGTACCCAGGCTGGGGGCTCAGCTGTGACCTGTGGTGGGTTGGTTGGACCCGGCTGGAATGATCTGTGTCTGGCACGGGCCAGTTCCTGCTGCCCTGCACAGAGGCAGGCCATGGCCCTTGCCAGACCCTGGGCATCTACACCCCGTACAGAGTCGTAAACTGGCTTCATAGTCATGACTATCCAGGCTGCAAATTCACTGGGAAAGCCGCACAACACAGTCAGCTGTACTTTGTCAACAGGCAGATGTGTCCCATCTCAGCTTCTCTGTCAGTCTCTGTGCTCAAGGTAGATATTCAAACTTAGTTCTCTGACTGCTCCTGCAGCATAGCAAAAAAGGCTAAATCCTGCTATTTATAAAGCATTTTGTTTTAAATAGACCTCTGAGTCAATTACAAAAGTATGTGTATGTGAAATTTCTATCAATAATACTAAAGAGATAAGGAAAGAATTAACACCATGGGGGACATGAGAATTGTTTTGTTATTGACATACACAATAATTGATTAGGTTTCTCAGCTTCTATTGCTAGAAATTCTGATGTGTTCCACTTAGAATTACTAGTTAGCTTTCATTTCCTTTCAACTTTTGCCTCTGGATAGGCTCAACTATTCCCAAGAAGAAACACTGATCAAGTACATTTGTCATGCGAACAACTATAATAAGGTAATTCATCATAGTCTGTCAGACTCTTATTCCAGGAAGACTGCTGCATTTTTATCCTTACTTAAAAATCTGCTGTCACTCCTGCTGGAAATTTTGGTAGACACTTTGGACATGTTTAAAAGCCCTTCCAAACTGATAGTGGCAGATAATTAAGTTATCACCTATCAAAGTCTTTTTTTACTCTCTGCAATGTTTATGACACCATGAACCTTTCTGTCTGGTTTAATCTGACCTGTTCAGAACGTGCAGTCCCTTGTTTCTTCCCTTTTCCTTTCCTAATGGTAGCTAGTGACCAATTTAATTCACTACAACAAATGAAGCTCTTCTGGAGAGTCTAATTGAGCAATTTTGATTTCTTTTCAAGGTCTGAACTCAACCGCATTCCACAATCTATTCTTCTAGCACTGCAGTGGCAAAAGATTTACTTGAAGGCAAAGCAAGCTAGATTTTAGGTTTCCAAAGGGAAGAAGAATAAATCAACACTGGTTCAGAGCTGTGAATGGGTGAAACTGGGAGTTGTTACTTAGGTTGTCAGTAATGTTTGATGGTTTTGTATATTCTCTAATCAAAGCTGAAGAATTTTTTTTTTCTCTGTTTTTGCAACCTTGATACTTCACCCGCATGTTAGGTACAAAATTTCATGTACTCTTCCTGCATTTTCTCTTATATTTCTCTTCTGTGGATATAAATATTCTCTCTAAAAGAAATTCTGCTTTTTGTCACAAAGAATAGAGCATGAAGTTTTAGCACTGGTGGACAACCTCACAAATGGAAATGCACTGAAGAAAAAAAATACTGGGAAAGAAGCAGGTTCTGTTTTCATCTTCCAGAACAGCATTAACGATAGCAAGGAGAAAATAAACTCCATCTTGCAGATCTATTGCCTCACATACAAACACAAGCGGGGCATACTTTTAATCCTTGCACCTCGTCCATCAGCCCCTTTTATCTGTGGCTTTTCAATATAGCATTGCAAACCTAATGACAAAGTGATCTTAAAAGCTGGAATCAATTTCCACTTCAGTCACAGCTGTCAAAAAGGTAGGGAAAGAAGTTATATCTGATAAGTAAAATTAAAAGTAACATCAGTTAAGCCCACCAATGCCATGCAATCTGTATGCACTTGGTTTATTAACAGCATTTCATTTATGAAAGATGAAGTAGAATGACACAAGATTTATCCTGAAGCAAGGCTTTATCAAGTGTGAAAGATGGGGATTCAGCATCCTAAGATAAATGAGCACTATTCCTAACACTGTGGAAAAGGGAAGGAGTCCTGATAGCTCTAGGTGAAGCAAGAACCATTCTTAATGCTTATTTCACTTCTATTAATAGGTCTTTGATAAAAATGACATGTATTACAAATAAGAAGTCTAAATATGCAAGGAGCCAAGTCAGTAATATTTCAGTCTGCAAAATATCCCACCTTCCAAGCATTGTTTGTATTTGTCTCATATGGAAGAGGTGAAATGAATTTTAAAAAGACAGATTCATACACTCGAAGATTCTCATGCATTTGGAATTAAGAACATTTGTAACCATTTCACGCATGGATTTAGAGTTTCTACAGTTTGGTCCCTTAGAAGGGAGATTCAGGAGCTAACATAAACATTATTTTCAAAACCAATATTTAAGTAGTATCATGCTTAGTTACTTTTTTTAGTCTTTTCACATTAGCCGAAAAGTGACAGAATCAAAATTTCCAATGAAGATCCTGAAACAATTACATATGGAATAATGCAGCTCATATTGCTAACATTAATTCCAAATCAATCTAACTACACCATTAAGCATTTAAAATTTGAGAGGTACACTTTTTACCCTAGAGTATCATCAGAACTTTGTACTTTTGATCATATATTCTGCCTCATTCAGTTTCCTTTCCTTTGAAGTAGGGCTAAAATGGGAGAAGAACGGGCCTCTTGGTTAGAATTTCTCTGCTTGAGGAACACCAAGGTGAGACAGATCTGCACCATCAGCCAGTATAATTAGGTGCTCTACACAACTACTTTCATCACCCCTTTCCTTTGCCCACATATCAGGTGTGAAAAAGAGAGTTGCTTCTGTCTGAAGTATACACTGTATAGTTTACTTAAGAAATATGACTGACTGTCCAACCCTCATGCCAAGTTTTCCCCTTCCACTACCCATATTCCCTCACCACAAGTTCAACAGCTGGATCACTGCTCGCCCACACTGTGGATCTAGGCTTGAAGCAAATAGATGCACCAAAGAAGCAGATGTTCCAAAAACCTTGGCTGTAAATAGTAGTTCTTCCCTATCCCATGACCAAATGCAGTGGTAAACTTCCCTCTCCAGGGCTACTCACCAGCTGTGGAAAAAGTTCAGAGGTGTAAATGAAAGCAGCCCCTGACTGTGTGCAAATGGCCTTTGTCCAGCACACCCATCTAAAAACAGCAGAGCCTCTCATTTTCAATTTATAGAGTTTTTTTGGTTGATGATATTAATCTAGTTGTGCTTACCAGCCTCAACTCACCTGAGCTACAAGCAGTGCTAAGAAACAGAATCAGTAATTTCAGGGAAAGGTTACAAAAGACTAAACGAAGAGATGAGTGTTCATATTCCACAAGAAGACAATATCTTATTCTTATTTCTTCACATTCTGAATAGAAAATCCAGTTATGCTGTAACTATTTAGTATTAGGAAAAAACCTTATTACTCATACGGTTGTTATGAAAATCTGCCAAGACTGCAATGAAGGTAAAGCTGCTGAAGAACCTACAATGAGTCGGAATTGCAAAGAATCTCAATTTATGTTTTAAAATAACATTAATTTTTTATATAGAAGCCAAATCAATGTTACAGCACAGAGAAGCATAGTTCTTATTGCTAAAGGGACTTGGGGACCATGACAACAAATTTCAGGATACTGGATTTTAAACTGGAGGCGCTCCCATCATGAAACAATCATTCTATCCAGGGAGTTATAAAGACAGCCTAAGCAATGCAAGGCCATAAAATGTTTGACCTCTTTCCCACAAGCCGATAAATCAGGGTGCCAAAGAAGCACAACACTATCAAACTGATGAAAGCATAAGGCTGATGAGAAGGCCTAAAAATTCAACTGGGAAGCATTTAATTTCAGATTTCCACGGGGAATTCTTGATACCAGATAGACTGAATTTCTGTTCAACACTGCTATATGTGTGGCCATCATTAGTTTTAATTATTTCTGACATTTTGTCTATCATACTGTGTCCTTGGAGAAAAGTAATGAGTCTCTGCGTGTGAAAGGTGGAAAGAATGAAGATCATATTAAGATGTTAGAAATAATTAAACCACATGATCTGATAACTATAAACCTCATAAAGGATGCCATTAAACCACTTGCAACTACCAGAGTGACTACAGGAATATCCTCATTAGCTACAAAAGCCAACTAGCAACATCTCAGTTTGAGAATTTCAATTTCACTAGTTGATTGTGTATGCTTATTCCAGATTTAATATCAGCAATTGTCTGATAACAGAGCACGTCAGTAACAGAATGTTAATGAGGGCCACTTACCTGAGCATCTGAGCCCACTCATTTCATGTTTCTTTTTGAGTGGTTGGGAAACTAGGGGTTTTATAGTTATCTTTAACCTTTTCCTGAATGTCATGTTTGCACTGTAATAAAACTTACTCAGCTTTTTGGGAAGAATGTACCAATCATTTCAAATCAAAAGCATTGGAAAGTCCAAATTACATTCTCTCTCTTCCCGGCTTACTGGGAGAAACACTGTCCAATAGTCTCAAACAAAATTAAGCAAAATAGTCTAACAGTCTGTGTTTTCTTATCTTAATAGAATTTTACAACAGCAATGAATGCTTCAGAAATACTACTAAGGAGAAAAGCTAACTGGCAGAAGATTATAAATTGTATTTCCATATTCAACAAAAAAAAGTGTAAGATAATTTATTATATTCAAAACTATAACTCAGTGGGTAGAGGCAAAAGACTGCAAAAATAATTTCAAATACTTTCCTCTGAGAAGTATTGTTTTATGAAATATTAATGTATCAATACATTTCATAAAAACCCCATTGATACATTAAAATAGTCTATTTTCTCCCTGTTTCTACACATAATGCATTTACTAAGCAATGTTGTGGATATATGCACCTGTCTATATAGAAAAAGTAGCATAAAATAAGCAAATATATACCAAATTTCTACCTCATGAACTAAATTATCTTCTTTCTAGTGGCGATGTCCATACAACTCTTTTTTAAGGTGCATAAACACACATTTAAAGGCAACACTTTCAGCTTTTCTACTGACTGGCAAATCAAGTTTGTTGTATCAATCTTAATCAATGTGTCCAATCACTTCAATATTGTCCCAGAAATTATAAAAGATGGGCAAGAAATAAAATGTTACAGTAAATATCATATTTCTAGATTAGAAAAGTTTCAGAATCCCAAGGGTGCTGAGTTCATTTTCTATGAACTTTTACCACCTTTTACCATTCCTAAATTTCTTTAGCAGAACTTCTGTGGGTCTTTGCGTCAGAAGAATATATTAAGCAAATGAAATGGTTACATTTCTCCTGGGACATCCATTTACACCATAGTTTATAAAGGGGTGACTATGTTGCCACTTTGGCATTGCCCAACTTTGCATTAAGTGTTATTTGACCTAAGTTTTACAATTAATTCAAATAACAGAGAGCAAAATACAGGCAAGAGCACAGTGGTGATTTCATGTGCTAGTGTGACTCTCCTATCAAACTTGGATGAACAATTAGTCCAATATAGACAAATATGAAATAAAATTCCAAGATATTTTTTATCTCTTTATCTTCTTATTCCCTTAAGTTGCCAATGGACACCTGACATAACATTTAGGAGAAGAGTAACTATTCAGCCAATACTGGAAGCAGTTTATAGCAATCTATAGAGTCCATAACTATGGAAATAAATAAATAAAAAATCAGAGGAATTATTCCACAAATTCTCAGGTAGAGAGCCAGCAGAGAACTGTAGAGAAATTTCACAATAAAACTTGAAATGCACAAAAGGCTTCGGCCTGTATAAATAGATCTAACCATGAAAAAAACACACCATGCATTTTTGTTTAGCCAAGTTCTGCAAAAGAGTCAAACTCAGCAGTAAGGTCTAGGCACAGAAAAACATGACATATAAAGTATCTGATGATGCATTATACTAAACCGAATCTGTTTCTTTGCATATATGTGTGCAAAACAATTATTTATCATCTGCTGTTATTGAACTTCACATTCACCAACACAGAAGCTAATGTTTAACTTTGAACTGGTTTTAAATACTTATAAAAAAAAAAAAAAAAAGACCTTCCCTTAATTATTTTCTTTTTAAAATTTCACACACTTGGGAACTGCATTTTACTTATTAAGCTGCGCCTGTGTGACTTCTAAAACATGTATTCTGAGGGAAAAAAAAAAAAAAAAGAAAGTTAAATACACACCTTAGGCTTTTATATATCAGTGTATATTTATGAGACCAAGAAGTGTATTAGGTCTTTTCATCTTTGAGAATTATCTTTCAGAGATGCACTCTTAAGAAGACAGCAAGAATAAAAACAAAACCATGCCCTAGCTTATACAAAGTATACCACTTTAAGATGTCTAATAGTAATTAACAAGAACACAAAGAAACTGTGCTACAATGAATAAACATCTAAGTTATTCAATTGAAAAAATGATCAAGTATCTCCATTCTCTAGACTCTCTTCTTATAGAATAGACTTTCAGAAATAGCATTCTTACTGAACTATATTTCAAGATCAGAAGGATCTTTATTCTCCTAATTCCAATTTAAGATAAAGAAAATACCAGAAACAACCCACTCATCTGTAAAGATACTGTGCACCACAAGCTGTTTTATCCAATGGTAAACTGTTTTATGATTTGTGGTCCAAACAGAGAAAATGAAAGAGTCATAAATCATCACAGAATCATAGACTGGCCTGAGGTTTAAGGCAGCATAAAGATATCCAATTTCACCCCCCCTGCCATGAGCAGCGATACCTTTCACTAGGCCAGGTTGCTCCAAGCTCCATCCAGCCTGGCCTTGAACACATGGGACATGGGGCACCCACAGCTTCTCTGGGAAACCTGTTCCAGTGCCTCATCATCCTCACAGTAAAGGAATTCTTCTTGATAGCCAATATAAACCTACTCTCTTTCAGTGTAAACGGCAAAGTGACAGTGGTTCCTGAATATAAATACTTAGTCTTTCTGAAAATGGATTACTAGTCAGTGGAAACAGTATGGCCTTACCAATCCTTTCTATCAACTGGCAAAATGCAAGTCTACCATTTTGTAGAAATAACATATAGATGCTGCTGTAGTGATTAATGGAAAAGGGACTGTCTCTCTGTTCTGGTGCTTGATTTATCCTTCTAAAGGCATCAAATACCACGAGGGTCTTGCATTGCTCACTAAACTGAGAATTGTTGTCCCTTCACAGCACACAAATAAGTTCACCATCTGCTTCTTTGCAAGTACTTTATCTAAAGAGATTGTTGAAAAAAGCAAAGTAAGTTCTGAAAATAAAATAGGAAAAAATGTCATTTGAAGTTCTCACAATAAAAATAAATAGAAGATGAAGATGGATGATGATGCGTGGTCTGTCAGCCTGTCTAAAACATATGGCTTGATCTAAGACCCAAGATTTAAGTTAGGAGAGGTTTTGGGTTTCCTAAGGAGACTTCAGTTACAGACAAGGACCTATATAAGTCATTAAGACTGAAGAAACAGAGTCATATTGTTAGCACTGCTTATGGTGTTTTTTTGTTATTTATGAGTATGGAAGTTTGCTATTTAAATATTGTGACATTTGCAAATACATTGTATGCTACCATAAACTCCAATTTATAGAAAAACAAACTGCTTCAAGCTGTGCTGGATGTGGCAAATGGAAGCTGCAGGTGTCTAAGGAGTAAATGGATGCCAGCTTGTTAGCTGAGGTAAGAGGCTGAGGCAATGAACACTGTGAACTTGCATAATGAAGAGCAGGTTTCAGGGAAGGATGAAATTCAGCAGGCAGATGAGAAAAAGGAGCAGAAGGTTTTGAGAGGGTCTGGGCATATTAATGTAAAAGAGGAGCTTATGGTAAGAAGGTAGGTTTATGGAGGCGCTGAGGGAGGGTAACTAGAACTGTTGAGTAATTAAGAAGTAGCCAAACACCTTAGAAGGATGCAGAGGTGGTTTGGATAGCAGACAATAAGGATTCATAGGTAACCACCAGTACCAGACTGCCAGAGCACAGAACAAGGTCCTTTTCAGAGCCCATTTTAAGAAGAGAGAAAAAGGGAGTGCTAACAATAGACTAATTACTATACTAACAACCATTTGAGTGTGATTGCTGAACGCCGTTTCCCAAATTAACTCTTCGAAAGGAGTTGCTGTTTCTGTTTCTTCTTGAGCACATAACACCACTTAACTTTGTATCAAAACGAGCACTTGTGTGGCTGCACACTGAATACCGGGGAACCAACTCAGCCCAAGAGCAGCTTTGCATTCTGTTCACAACCTCAGCTCCAAGATAGTCAGCCTGACTCAGAACAAGTCGTTATGCAGGGCTTTAGTGCCTCAGGCAGCAACCACTTTCCATGGGGCATGAATATAGTGAACAAGCGGGTGTGCAGTGGCTTGGAAAAGAGCCAACAAAAGTCTGACGGAGTCAATCCTCGTCTGCTATCCAGCAAAGCCAGCAGAGACCGTCCCTTCTTCGGGACTGAAGCAGAAGTCACCCCAGAGATTCAATGATTGCCATTTCTACTAAATATTATTCACAACAAAAGCTTGCTGAAAATTGTCTGTTAACTAGAAAATTACCAGAACGAGATTCAAGGACCCATCCACAATCACCTCTAGAGGAAGCTCTCCAGTTTTCTGTTCTATTCTTCTCCGTAGGTAATTCATGGACCAAAAGTAAATGAGAACTTCCATGCAGCAAGAGGTACCAGGTCCTTTTAAATACTGTCCTTTTAAATACAAGGCAGTCATACATCTTTGTTTCAAACTTGTGTGATCTTATACATCAGGAAATCTCCACAACTTAAAATGTGTGAGCAATTTTCAGATACATAAGCCTGTTTTACTACCCTACCATTAACATTTTAGCATTTACATAGCTCTGTTCATAGGATCTTTGAAGCTGGCATTATGAACAGTAGGAAGAAACAAATGAAAAACAATCTTTCTTTGGCTCTTGCCCAGCTCAGTCACAGAAGCCCAGAAACCTACACTCCAAGCTTATCAGATTTTTACCACAGGTGAAATGTGTTATTTCCTCTTGCTTCATTTTTTAGTTGAGAACATTATTGCATGTGCAGTGCAAAACCATATCAATAATATGAGAAAAATGATCATGGCACCATCCTGTAGAATTCCACTCTTCCATTCCTATGGGTTTTTTATTGAATGATTTCATTAGTGGTAAGGTATTGGAGGTGCTCTTAAGCAGCCTTAAGATAAAACAGAGAAAACCTCAGTTTGCCTCCAAAAGAAATCGAATACATGTAAATCTCCCTCACTTGAGCTAAAAAGATACTTGAGGTCTAAGCTGATGGTTTCTTTGAGAGAAATTAATGCTATCTTTACCATGTGGCCATTAACCACTCTGTCAGCTGGAAACCTCTTGAACTTCAGTTGTACATAGTGTCAACTATAACACAAGTTCATATAATGCAAGTGTCCTTGTGTTCTACAAGAGCAGAGCGTTCAAAAATTATATATATATATTTATATATACATATATATACACTCAAACACCTCTGCCTTTGCAACTTGTCACCGTCACTGAGAGGCATCACTGCTGCATTTGGCATCAACACGCCAGTGAATTATGTCATTGTGTTCTCATTTACAATTGACAAAAAAGTGAGGTAGGGAAATATAAAATACAGGGCCTAAAGCTGAATTTCTAACCTCTTATGTTACCAACTGCATATCAACAGACTGACAACCTGCAGTTCTAGTTTCTTAAAATGTAACCTGATTGGTACCTCATATTATCCTCTCTTGGACATACCACAAAACAGTTAAAATTATCTGGTTTCTAGATACAGTGACTAATTTTAGTTACTTAAATTTTCAAGTGATGACCAAAGCACTTTAAACATTACAAAGAGACAGTGTGCATTATTAAATTAGTGGCATGAAACAGTCCTTCTCGGAATGAAGGATAGAGACAAATTAGTGTCTACGTGAATAGAGCACGGAAGGAAGATCAAGAGAGAAGTCCCAGAATAGCAAGTCTATACAGTGCTGCTGGAAATTATTTTTCCTGTTCTGGAAGCAGTCTGGCTGCATTAACATGCTGCTGTGTTATGCCAATAAACCTTTTGAGGTTAGAATGCCCTGAGTGAAACTGGATAAAGTAAGTGGCTCAGCTCTGGTCAGGAATTGACAAGTCTTAAATCGTGCATTTCTGAACACTCTGTTCCAGAGCTGAAACAAGTAGCTTAATTCCACTTCTGCCTGGCACCAGTTTAGTAAAGCTTTTCTGTGGTCAAATCTGGGTGTGCTGCTATGCCTATATCCCAGACAGGATCCAGTTATTGCTAAGCTTTCTCAGCATGAAAAGAGCTCAGATGCAGTCTCACACAAGGTTTTCTAGAAAGGTTTCTAGGAAGAAATTCTCTTGGGAAGACATTCCACAAAAAAAAAGAAAAAATAAATAAAAAAGTTTCTCACAATTTAAAAGGAGGGGGGAAAAAAAAAAGCTATTCTGGAATTTGTGTATTTCTTCCCAAAGCACAACTACCTAAGCATTATAGATCAGAGCTCTGGGTTTCTAATTTAACTTTTCTAAGCCTCTGCTTAGCAAAGCTAAAGAGAATAATTTTGCTTAGGAAGTAAAAGAGAGTAATTTTCAGAATGTCTTATTTCAATTGTACTTAATGTACCCCTACTATTCAGATGTGGTCAAACCATATTATGTCTCCAAGTACTTCCTAGGTGTCACTTATTAGCCTTGACTACAGTGCAATATGTGGTTAAAATGGCTAAGCACACTCACTCTTCTCATCTTGGGACAGATTCTGGCTTCTCTTCTAAGACAAGAAACTCTCTTAGCACTTGTGCTTGTGTTCAGTAATCTGCCCTTCCCAAATTGTCAGTGTCCAGTCCCTGTCAAATAACCTAGCAATCAGTTTTGTCAGAATGCTAAATGATCCCCCAGCTGATCACTGGCCCACTTGGCAAAGCTGCTCTCTTGCTTGGCCAGCTTCTTTAGTATATTCACCATATTGCCCAAGTGAACCTATCTAAATGCCAAAGAGCCTTTTAATCTTTTCACTGGCTCTAGCCAATTATTGCTTGTCATAAACAATGCCCATGAAAATAGTGAATTCCACAGGTAAAAGGTTAACCCTTGGAGATCAGATAAGAAGCAACATACACATGTGCATGCATGCACAAAATATCCAGGTAAGCCAAATCATGGCATTTCAGAAAACTAATGAAAAAAAATCTCTTTATTGTTTTGAGGCTTTGGTTATACACAAGGATAAAAATTACAACAATTTGATGCTGTTATTCTGTTACAGAAAACCCAGAAGGCTTTCTGTGCCCTGGAACAAAGGAAGACATAAAACTTCTATGTAAACCCTTGGGATACTATAAAAAAGCAAGTTTTCAAATTCTGACCCTGAACACTATCAGTAAATATGCCCCACTTGCTCAGCCTATAAATTTTCAAGGTTATTTGGAAAGTGAAGAACTAAAAAAAAACCAAAAGTGTTTCTCAGGAGAAACAATTCCTTTGCATCAACAGAACAAGATTTCTTTCTCTTTTTTTTTTTTTTTTTTTTTTTTTTTTTTTTTTTTTTTTTTTTTTTTATTTCCTCTAGACATCATTACCTATACAACTTAAAAAGTTAAACAGGCCAAGGCATTGTACATATAGTATTTTGTAATACATTTAAAATTCAGTTTGATTCAAGTCCAGCATGCAATATTGTAGGATATATCCATAACTTCCCTTGTTTTGAAAGATGCTGCTAGATATGAGCTATGGAACCAATTAGAGCACCAGTGCAGTCTAAGGAAAAATGAGTCTCCAGAAATAGAGTACTTGTATCACGCAAAAGAAAAAGCAGGCATACTCACAAACTAGAACACCAACACAAAAATGAAACTGGGTTTTCAAGGAAACGTGATACAGCCAAATGAAATACCTGCAAACATATTGTACAGAGGAATTTATGCTAAGCATATCAGTTATCTAATATAGGCATGCCAGTAACTAGTTTACAGATGACACACTAAAAAAGTACAACTGAACTATCTGGTACTAATAGAAAAATGAAATTAAACTCTCTCTCAACTCGTTTCCCTCCTTTAGGGACTCAAACCATTCAAATAATCTGCCTATACAAACTCTCTGCTTATACATAATCCCTCTGAATGAAAAAAAGACAGTAGAAAAGAAAGGTAAAAAGACTGAATCAAAATATGGGTTTTATTGTTTCTGAAAACACGATGTGATGGTGCTGCAAGTGAACACGAGAAACAAGGAGTAAAATGGTGATACAGAACCACGCAGACTGACATTTGAATGTCTGTTCTTGATTTAGTTATGTTAGATCACTTTCCTCAGAGTTATGAAATGTTATGCCACACCTTTTACTTTCATCAGCTGTAGCACTCCAGCATGCTACAAAGACAGAAGAATCATTGATGTTCTAATCTCTACTTATTTTTTGTTAGCATTTTTAATCCTTTCCAGCTTCTTTTGAGGTACAACTTCCTTCCAGCTCACAAAGAGGGAGAATGACATCAATAGATTACTCATGAGGGCACTTGTAATGAAATCTTCACACAAGAATTCCAGTGCTTTTGAAATAATTCAGTATTTTTGAGGAGACAAAACAGAACTAGCTTCCTCCCTTTCCCCCTCACTCCTCCACTTCCAATGCAATAGAAATACGTACACACACACACAAGGCCTTTTTGTTATGGGTTTCTGAAAGATTCTAAAGCAAAATCTCTTGCTTGTCTTTGTGTTGATCAGTAAGAATGAAAAATACTTGCACAAAGTTGGAAACAAGTCAAAATGCCCTTTCTGACTTGTTAATGAAATCCTTCTGCTGTACAAAAGGCATTTATTCACCACCTTAATAGTCACACTGCAAGTAGATTTTATCTGGCTAGAGACTCATTTATTTCAATGAGAAACTAATCTCTTTTGTGGGATTCACATAAAGGATTTGTATTTAAAAATAAATAAAAGGAATTGTTTACCTGCAGTAGCTAATAATACCTTTGGAAATGCCATCTATGGGTATTGACTATGGAATCATGAAGCATTAGTCTGGCAAACTTAAAAGAGCTCATGTTATAAAAATATAATGAGTTTATGCTCTAGACCAGCACATAAAAAAAAAAAAAGAAAACAAGGTTAAAATTAGATTCCAACTGCACTCAGCAATATTAAAGGAAAATTGTAGAAAATATTTTCAGAGAACAGGTTTGAAAATGTAGCTAAAAAGCTTCTGCTTGAAGCTTTGCAAATTGCATTTGAAGGGACTGACCTGACATGAGGTTGGCAATGGATGCAACTGGAGCTTTAATTGAATAAGCTCGGACATCTGTCTCAACTGTCAATCCTCCTAACAATAAGATTGATAGATGCAAGCTAATCACCAATTAGAGGGAGTTCTTGCAGATACAGGCTGTGAGTTGAGAAGCTGGATGAACTCGCACAGAGGTGGATAAAATGAGTGTGCAGAAGAGGGAGAGGGATTTCTGTCTGTTTCTTTCCAGACAGAGACCAGGAGATCTTCTTAGACTGAATTCACAGAGCAAAGCACCAATGGCACAATAATGAAGGCAAGGGAGAAATGCTGTCTCCCCACTGCTTGACCAACCTCTATCTCACCTTAAGGCACTCTTAAGCACTACCCAATAAGGTTTTACTTATACTCGTTAGCATCCCTTTCCTTTTAGACTACAAAATATTCCAGTATTATGCAATGTGGCCACATTAGCTGTCTGTTTTTCTTCCTCCACCAAATACAAACACATTATCTGTTTGTTGTATCTCTTCCACATCCCGCTTAACTGATTGCTATTTATAATAAAACCACGAGGATTCCTTTTGCTCCTAATATGTTTAAATGCATTCTAGAGTGTCTTTTCTGGATGCTGGTTAAAGATTTTCATTTTCTCTGTCAATTTTCTGCCATTCCTAGTTTTGTAAATACAGTCTTTAGGAACAACCTCCTTTTTCTTCCTAGTTTAGCAACAGATTTTTTATTTTCACTGGCCTAGATTTTTATTTTTTTAAAAAAAACCTTACCTCTACTCTCCCTTTGGCTTCTTCAAAGTTGTAGAATTATGTTTTTCTTGACAGAGATTGTGGTTTTTATTGTTTAGAGTAATTGATACTTGAGATTCACATGTAATGCCACCATGATACACCATAGCAGTCCTTTAAAGAAGTATAATAATTTTAAGAACAAAAGTAGCACAGTGAATTTCTTCTTCTCTCTTCTCTCTCCACTACTAAAAGTTTGTTCTTCTCAAGACACATGCTAGTTTCTTTAAATACTGCTTTTGTAAGTACATCTGCACAGGTATTTGAGTTTATGTGCTTGTACAGCAACATGGATAAGAAATTTAGTGGCTATTAGAAATAAATATTTGTTTCAATACTTGTTTGTCTCTTGATTCTAGCCCTCATTTTGATGGGAAAGTACTTGTGAAGGCAATATTTGAGGTTATAACAACAGTTGCCAAGTTTAAGAAAGAATAACTGGCAGCATGAAACTTCCAGCATGGCATAGACACGTCTACTATCTAACAGTTTGATGGGTTTTTTCCCCAACAAACTGTAAATTGTTTCTGGTGTGATTTAGTAGCTTGAAGCAGACACTACCAGGTACACCATATCAAATTTTTCCTGAGAAACTTTCAAGATAATCTACTTCTAATTTGCCTATGACTTAGAAACATATAGTCATATCAGCCACACTAAAAATAAAAAGACAGGCTTTCCATGAGGATGATGTTCCACTTTGACCATTGGAGCAATGCCTTTTACAGCATCAAATGTTTCATAGGTATCTCTGTGCAGCTTAGTTTTGCTGCTCAGTGTAGTCTACAGAAAAATAACTGAATTCATTATGCAGCACTTAACAGGAAACTAACTACTTTTGGCAAGGGGGGAGGGAGTAAAAGAACTTAGTCTTGCATTTTTTATATCTCAGTGGGCAGAGAAGTTTCTACCTACCAGAAAACACTAGGAAGTGACTTCCAGATACTTATGTCTGCACCAAATAAATCCTATCTCTGGCACACAAATATTTTGCAGTGGAAGCTGACTTTGCTGCTGTTTGCTGGTAATGTAAATGGCAGCAATACCTGAATTCCCAAGGGTTAAATCATTTCTGTAATAACAATGATCAAGCCATTAAATGTACATGAATATTTAATTTCGGATGCACTTAGTTTCAGTCTTAATTGTCAAAATAATTTTGCTAAAAATATGCAAATAAATTATCTATTCTCCTCATTTATGCAACATCTTCACCTCGTGATTTAGGACAAGGAGTTAAATCCACCAAGAAGCCATTTTAGTGGCTTGTTCTGGCAATTCTGTTCACCACACACTAAGAATCTGTAAGGACTAAGCACAGTTGTGGCATCATCCATTCTCCTTCCCCATCCTTTTTACCCTAATTTTTACAGTTTTCTCATGACTTATTGAAAATAATTCTTCCACAATGACTTGGCTTTCTCCCTAACGCTTTTTGCTCGATCCAGAATAAATGCCACTGCCCAAATTCAGGCTTTCAAAACATGCTTTCATTCAAAGCACGAATAACTCAGGATTAAAATCCGATGTGTAGAGTGTAATTTGCTTTAAACATAAAATTCTTTTAATAGCACTATTGAAAGTGCCCCTAAGCATTCTCCAAAAGCTATTAAGCCATTCAGTACATCCTGCAGCGTTAGAAACTCCATGTACTGTGGCCCAATGACTATTCCATGTGGATCTTTTATGTAGAAGAGGTATATAGCTATGAGAAACAGCAGTGACTGGCACATCACAATTAAAAACAAAACAAAACAAAAAGTCTTATTTTCANTCTGGTTTCCTAGTAGGTTTACTCTGTCAGTACATGTAGGGATGAAAGACTTATAATGATATTACTTAAATAACTAGAAGAATAAAACCAAGCAGATAAAGCTGGACAATTAAAAACTATTGGAAAATCTCAAAAAAGCAAACTTGAAGTAGTACACTACAGCCATTAGTAAAGAAAGCAGAAGAGGATTAAGTAACAGGTATAGTGTATGTACTCTCAGAGGCAGGCAAAATAGACACCTAGTAGTTGTGCCTTTAGGCAAGAAGCTGTAATTCATTGAGTTTCAAATCCATTTTCCAGTGTTACAAGCTAGAGGCCACACAGTCAAAGAGCGTTTTCACATATTTTTTTGTAACTTGGCAGTGCAGGTGACTGCTGCAATTTAGAGCATTTCAACAGTGTAATGAAGTTATTTTTCTGTCATTGGGAGAATGAAAACTGTGCAGAACCTAATTATTTAAGAGATATTAATTATGTTTTATAGAGTGTGTTGAAAAAGATGACTAAATTTTAAAACAAAACATTAGTGCAGATGAGCAGAGCAAAATAACTGAATCTTCGCATGGAAGACCTATTGTACATAACGTGGTCCTGCTATATATGAAGAATTGAATTTCATCAAGTTAAATGAGTAGCAAAAGATGTTTTTATTAAGCTGTCTTAGAACTATGATCAACTTTGGACTAATGTCATGGAGGTACAGTGTGTGTCCTAAACAGAAGATAAGAAAACCAGCCTCTTTCACCCTCACCTCACCACAAATATCTACTAAAGCAAATGGCATGTGGGAGATGCTTCAAAAGGAACAATGGTGAGGAGAAAGGTGGAAAAAACCCACAGCCCTAGAACATATTTGTGAATATGCAAGTGTGAACGCTGTGCATAAGGAAATCTGTTTGTACATTTATTCAATGACAGACAGCACAGGGAAAGTTTTCAGGAATATAGAACTTTTCACAGTTTCCTTTATGATAATATATATGCCTAACTGGTACAAGGGTACACAACAACTATCTTTTTCTTTTCAATCTAGGACACAAGTGAAATTAATTCAACAAACATACAATGCCATGAATTATTCCCTCATTTTTGTTCTAATGTTCCTTTAAAGTAAAGCAGGAACACAAAACACCCAGGTTATCCAACTGATGCATTATCCCAATGGGAATATTTCCAAGAATTACCATAAAGTGTATGCAGAGTTACTCTGCCCTATTTACCTGAAACTTCGTACTGTAGATTACATACGTGTAATCAAGCTTTGAGACAGTGTGACACTAACTGTCCTCTTCCCAAAAAGAAACTGCCATATCAAAATGTAAGCATGAAAAACAAGTTCTTGTTCACCTCATTACATTTCAACATTTTATGTTTTCATGTTGTCAAAGGACAGAACATTATTTATGCCTCTATATGTGCACTCAGATTTATCAGGTATTTATCATTCCTGGTGAAGAGGTTAGCAAAAATTAAAGGTAAACTTGTCAGAAGGTATTCCATAAGTTGAGAGAAAAATCACAGGAGCTTCTATGAGCAGCTTTTGTTAAGAGTATCTGAAGTTTTGAACAGGCACTGTGTTAAGTAAATGCCATTAATGCTAGAAATCAGCATTTTCTAGAGAATGCAGTTTGTTACCATATAATCACTATTATTAGAAACCTAAATATAAATAATTAGTTCATAATTTTTGAAATCTCTGTACTGTTATATATTTTACAAGTAGCAATTTTGAACAAGAAAGTAACACATTTTTCTGGAAAATGATAGTAATGAGCACTTCCTATGAAAAGCAGCTTACCTACTACAACTAATATTCCAGAGAATGAATACTCAAAATTTTATGAAACAGCACGAAGTGAAAGAATGGCAACAGTCCCAATTTTCTCCAGTCATCACAGGAAAAGGAGGAAAGAAGGGAGGCAGCTTGCAGGAAGGAAAGATTTTGAAAACTCAGATGAATGTCCCTTTCCTCCACTTTTATTTTATATAGCAGATAGTAAACGAGAAATAAAAACTCTCAGTAACTTTAAAATTACAATAACCAAAGTAAAATCAAGTTCACTCTTATTCTGCATCCTACAAAGGGCTATTATAAGTGAAACTCTTTTATCATGTTAGCTAGAGCTTAAGGACTTGAAAGTTATACCACTTCATACTACTTACCATACATGTCTCTGTTGCTCAGTGAGAAGAGAAAGGGGTCCTAGGGGCTGCATCCTGTTTGCAATGATCTTTGTCAAAAACATCTCAATGAAAAATCAACATTCATTGAAGCAGGACTGAGAATCAGGATCCCTGTAACTCCCAAAGGAGCCTAATTCGCAGCTGATCATGAAAGGAAATGCTCTCTGCTCTCCCTCTCGCCCTACAAAAATTTCTGCAGAGTGCTCTGGATTCAACAGCAGAGCAGCAGAGTAGAAGAGCCCAGCTCAAGTCTGACTTAGCTACCTAACCATGCAGCTCAGTTTAGGTTCCTCATGGAGTTGGGCTAGATGACCTTCAGAGATCCCTTCCAACCTTAACAATTCTGTGATTCTGTGTTTTGAATTTAAAGCCTACTTGCAAATATTCGTGCTATAAAATTCTTAATGCAAAAATGACCACCCATTCTCTGAAGTGAGAGGTAAGATTCAAAAGCCAGGAGGCTGAGAAGGAACAGAACTGCAATCTGCCATTGAACAATGTACTTAGGAATACCAGTCATTTTGTAGCAGCACCTCAACATGCCTTTCTCTCATCTTTCCTCTCATCCTCTTGTCCCCCCACACCTGGGCATCTCTCTCTCACCCTCTGCACCCCAGGATTAGATAGCTGACTGCTCAGCAGCTGATTCCAGTGGTGGCGTCATGAAACCCAAGCTACTGCCCTCAAACATCTGAGTCTGGAAACTGTGCAGATGCCTCCAAGCAATTTAAACTGTGCCCTAGCCCTGCTCAGGATCCTGATCCTGTCTTGCAAGGAAAGTCCACTCCTTGAGCACGTTATTAACATACCTGAGAAAAAACAGTGATTTTTGACAACAAACTGTGAATCTTCAAGTTTACACTTATGCCAGGAAGGAGAAATAAAGCAGAACATTCTTCATTGTCCTTTTTTTCTTATTCCATTCACCATTTTCATATTCTTCTCTTCAACATACAGAAATATCAGTGTTACCCACTGACTCTAAAGTATGTTTCATTGCTCAGCATGCTTCTTTAAATTTGGCCCTTTTATCCAACTTTTCTGTTTAATGTTATGGAACTTAGAACATCTTTATGTGGCAAAATACAAATACACTAATCCCAGACTTCGCTAAGCTAGACATGCACCTTAGCCTTTATATCTTCTTGTTCTGATATAAAATATACTGACACAGAATACGAGTAACTGTAAAGTCAGACAAGTGTTCAAAATAATCTCATGCTATCCTGAGACTCTCCTAATCACCCATTCCAGTGATTTTCCTTACTTTATTCACAAAGAACAAATGCACTCTGCAGCAGGAATATAAAGTAAAAACTGAGGTCAAAGAAAATGAGGCCTGTGACTACATAAAAAAGGAAAAGCTATTTCTAAAAGACCAAGATTTAATTATTCTATATGCTCCTAGAAACACATACCCCATGCTTGAAAACACAGCAAGAATAAATATGTGTAGAGAGTCACACAGTATTCACAACTCCTTGTACAGTTACCAATTTTAAAACACTGCATAAGTTTATCCTGGTAATGAACAAGTAATGTAGATCACATGTGCTATGTTAACTGCAATAAGGGGAAATCATTACCATTATACTAAGAAAAAAGTTACAATATAAGCTGCTTAAGTTCCTATTATTTTCAAACTTTATCCCTTTGCAGTTCATAGCATTGTATCAGAGGAAGTCAGAAAGGGAAAAGCTCAATGAAACAAACCCTCCACAGTGACAAAAGGCCCCCCCAAAAAACCAAGAAACTTGGCCAAAGTCTTTCCAACCCAACTCACAATAAGGTAAAGTAAAAGTTGTATTGATTCATCCAACCATAAAGACTCTCTTGCTGCTATCTGGACACCAAGAAGAAATGTCCAAATTGTTTCCTCTAATAACAGGAGACAATTCATATGAGTAAAAAATTCCTACAAATGAAAAAAAGAAAGTCGTTGACACTAGATCACTTATGCAGCCACACTGACAGAAGACAACCTCTAATCATGAATGCCGATCCTGTGTAGGCTGTGAATAAAGATTCTCCAGCATATCACTCAGATTCACTGAAGTAGACTACAGTTCAGTGTTCCCTATTCTGAACATTTCTTATAGATGCTTATGAAGATTTTAAAAAAAAGGCCCAAGTGATTCTGAACATCTCAGTCATTAAAGAACAAAGTATTCTAAAATTATGGAGGATGAATGCCACTGGCAGAAAAGACATATGGGCACAAAGGACTCTTTTGCTTTAGTACATTCTGTTATATTTACATGTTCCACTCAAAATTCTACAGGAAGATTAATTTCTGTGTGACTTTTTGCAAAATTAAAAAAAAAAAGTGCACTTTGCTTGGAAAAGTGCACCTTGCTTTGAAAAGCAAACTATTCTGACAACTACTACAGGGAACAAAGAGATACATGAACATGAAGCAAAGAAAGAAAGGACATGCTTTATAGAATGGTGGCCTCCTCCGTTTCTTCACATGTATTTATAGCAAAAACATCAATCTCCCCCTCAGCAGATGATCTCCATTGTCTTCTGCCTCCACACAAGAAGGTTAGAAATCCTTTCCTCCTCACATCACAAGCAGAAAGCTCAAGGAAAAAGATTTATTTTATTTTTGACAGCAGTTATATCCCACTCCTCTGCTTCTATGTACATGCACAAACTTTCATATGCAACAAGCAATAATTGAGGTTGGGGAATTAGAAAGTTAATACTAATTGATTGCCAAGAACTGATGCACATATGTTTCCAAAAGCAAAAAAACCAAACCAAACCCAACTCACAATAGTGGGATAAATTGCATTACAAAAAGCAGTGCAATGAAGAACAACTCTAATTTTTATTTCAATGTAAGTACCTGAAGGTCTGAATACATTTGGATAGAATGCTAGATAATTTCTCTTTGAAATCAAAAATCTTCATCAACATAAAGCTATCGAACGCATCTTTGATTTCTGTAGGTACTCAGTAAAATTTCTAAGATTATTAATTTCTGAGTGAGCAACTGCCCAGCTCCTCACATGTAGACTAATCTTTCTTAAGCTCTGTATCCCTATACTGAAGGCTAACAATTTTCTGCAGCAACTGAGCAAAGGTTAGTTTACATGTTCTTCTGGATCCAACACATATTTCCTTTCCACAGTAGATGGAGGAATTTCCAAAGCTGAAAGCTATTTTGAGCAGCTTCCAGAGCCTCTCTTTGTAACACCTTCTTAACTGTGATTTCCTAATCACTATGCAGAAGATTTCACTGTCTAATTAAAGGACTGGTGCAGTGATGAAGATAAAGAATACAGAGCAGGGCTGCAAGCTAATCTACAAGCAAAACACAGGAGCTACTTGTCAAGAGTAAGGGCATATTTTATCGACAGCTGTGTCCAATAAGGATGAGTTATGTAGTGAAGATTTAATATGAATGCATTTCAGTCTTTCCCATTACTTACTCGTTATACATACCTAGGGCATTTCCAATTCTCTCACTCTCCTTTCTTATTGTAATGTAATTAACATCTTAACCCCTCTGAAAATCCTTGGTTTTACATCATCTCAGACTTTTACAGACAGTGTTCGACAGAGCTGTAGGTCTCAGTAGTTACATTTTTGGCCTGTAAAGTGCAGGTGTGGTGTGTAAGTCTTGGTAATGAGTGAATCTGCAGGCCAAATCCATTATTTGCACCTTTGAAACTTTCTTTTCCTTTGCATGTCTCTCCCTATACATGTATATATGTTGAAGTATATACATCTATGTCTATTTATATAACTGTTCTCCAAAAGGATGCAAATAATGTCAGTTACAGATCACTACCATTACACATCAAAGACATTACTCATTGTTATGGAAAACAACGGTTTTTAAATAAAATGTGGTTACCAATTTAAACATCGGCACTATGTTCCTTTGTACAATCATGGTTGAGCTCCCTTGACCTTTTGATGGACTTCTTCCATCAAAGTCATTCATTCTGTCTCTGGAATCCTTCCCTTTTATAACAGATCTGTCACCTAAGAAAGATTGTCCCTCCACCATCCACGTAACATCTGATATGGGAACTCATTGCTGTCCAGCGAGGAGGAAAGAAGCAAAACCCATAGAAGAATAACCATATGGTTGAAACAAGCAGTCTATTCTACCTATACACCACAACCAAAACATGAAATCAAATTCCTCCTTGTGGTTACTCATTGTCTGTTCCTTATTTTTGGGCAATTAATTTGAGATATAATCTGCAGACATGAGCACTCACAATAACAAAACAAGTGAGGAGATTGCTGCTATCAGCACATAAACATCTACACAACCATACCCTAGGCGTGCCAAACTGAGGACTCAACTGGTGCTTTTGAATTGTTGGACATATATTGTCCATGCCCGAGTTTGCCCTATACAATTTAAGAATAATAGTAACATTGCTAGAAATTTCAGAGGATTTTTAAGCCTGGATTTCTCATATGAACATATATATTTTACAGTAAAATTCTCTTGCAACAGGGAAGTTCAGGTCTGCCTCACTGCAAGCTACAAGGTGCTTATGATCTCTGCTCAGCCTCTTTCCGACACTTTGAAGCTTTTCAGTGGGAAGGGAGTTGTCAGGACCTCAAGTACATCTTGCCTCTTGGGGCTTCAGCTATCTGGACTCAATCCCAACTCAAAGCAGAGCTAGTGACCTTGAAGACAGCCACTATAAAGAAAATGAGAAGACATCTCGGTTGAGACTGCTCCTCCTTCCCTCAGGAGCTGCTTTTGAGCAAAGCTTCTCATCCTAGATCCCTGTCTGAGCTGTGCTGCTGCTGTGCTGCTGCTGTGCCACAGTCCTGCCAGTGCCTATGAGTCCTGCTGACCCAGCCTTGGCCCTCCTGGTTCCTACACCCACAGCAGACGATCAGGACTCCTTGCTGAAGGTGGTTACTATCCCCAGGCCTGCCTGGCTTGCCTGGATGGCTGCTGTGGGAAAGGGCAGCTCTCGTTGAGAGCAGTGCCCTGCCTGCTGTGCTACCCCCAGCCCTGGGGCTGGGACCCCAGGGTTTTCCCCAACACAAGCACCATCAGGCTTGTCCTCAAGTCTCTTTCAGAGCCTACTTCTCCAGGCCACCACCCACAGCTCTGTTGCTGTTCCCTACTACTGTATCTATCCCATTCCAGACTGTGACACCCAGCCCAGTCCAGGTTTAGCAATGCTCTCTGGTAGCAGCGGGCAGGAGGTGTTGGCAGGGTTCCCACTTCAACAACACCAGGTTAGTAACAACAAGATTATTCCCAAAAGACTATTTGCAGACAAGAAAGCTCACTCAAAAAAAAAAAGTGAGAAGTAACCCTAGGTGTCCTATAGTTTGAGTACCTAACTAGGAGCCAGCATGTAAAGGGTGAGCAGGAGGAGAAAGGACTTATCATCCCAACAGGAAAAAAGTCAAAAACCCAATCATAGAATGTTAAGAGCTGAAAAGGACCTTAAAGATCTTCTAGTCTCAAGCCCCAGTGCCATGGGCAGAGACATCTTTCACTGCCCAAGGCCTTATCCATCCTGGGCCTGGATGTGTTTTCCCTTAATGAGCCAAGAGTGGCTCAGACTTGACGCATACGAGCATCTCGTGTGTACAAACATCCATGGTCAGCCTGTGCAGCACTGGATTTCCTCCCGACTGCCACACCGGGCACCAGAATCTGTGTCTAAGGATGGCAGAGTGAGTTAGAGGAGTGCTGACACGCCTGCACAACTGCAAGCATTCATGCCATCTAAACCAAGCCGAGGATTCCCTGCTCTGTAGAAAAGCCTGTAGCAGCAATACCTTGAGGCACCCGTGCACTGAAAAGGGAATTTAAGCCCGGGCTGTAAAAGCTAAGCTGTGAACCAGACACCTACAAATTAGGCATTACAATGCTAAATAGCAAAATACCAGCGTCCCTTTGAGGATCTAGTTGTAAGATACAACGGCTGGGGAAAAGCACACGAGGAAATCAGTAATTCCATCTGTGCTCAGTGTGAAGACCAGACTGCGTGCTGTAAATATTACATGCAGGATGGGAATGGTCAAGTTGGAAGGAACAACTGAATAGCAGCTCATTGGGTACTGAGCAGAAGTTAAAGGTTGTGTGGCCAGAGCAGTCTGTGAGCAGGTAATTAAAGACTGTATTAGTGCACCTGCATAGGCAATCTTTATCACAGCGTTTCCCAGGCTGTGAGAGCTTGCATTGCCATCTTGAAGTAGCCTTGGCATATGTTAATTTTCATTCCTTTTAATGTCATATATTATAAACAAATCCTGACTGACTTCAGATATTTGTGTTAAAAAAAAAAAAAAAAAGGAATTACCCTCTTTGTTTTATTAGAAGGATACATTATAACACCTTCCCCACTCAAAGGACACACTAATTAAAGATTGAATTTTGTCAGGATTTTAACTAAATCTATCACTTAGCTTATGAATAAAAAATAATTATGCATAGGGTCTCATAAGAATTGTATTTCTGCGCCTGCTCATTTCTGTCTGGTTCCTTTCACTAACAAATTGCTAGTTTTCCAGTGTACATACTCTCTGTATAATTTGAAATAATTAATGCACCTGGGAAAATTTTTTCCATCATTATAATCAGAATTTTGTCTTTCTTAGAAATAATAGCTATTCCACTCCTGTCTATGGTTGAGGAAAGCAATAGCTTGTCTACAGGCAATTTTGTCAGGGACTAGCTGGTCCCTACCAGAAGATGATATCGTCTTCATTTCTCCTAAAACCTCAGAAGACATAGAGAGCCTTTGGGAAAGGCAACAACCATTTCATTTGAGCTTAGTATGATGTGTATGCTACCGTGAACAGCAGTGGCTGATGTTCCCACTTTTGGGAGTGAGACTGTTCTGGAAGGGGGCTGCCATTTCAATAAAAAGCTCATTTATTAATCATTTCTTCCATTTCCCAAAATACATGAAACACAGAACATCTGAGTTTCATTATGTACTGTAAATAACAAAATAAATTCATGCAATAACTGCCCTGGATACTTTCTTACCATGTGAATGAAATGCATTGACTCTGCATCTGTTCTACAGAAGTTGCAGCATATTTAACCCATCACAGATACCTGCTACCAGCAGGATTAGCAAATGACTTTAATTCACCAGCATGGACATTGCAATCCACATCATAAGCCTCAGTGCCTCTTGGCTGCTACTACTTCTTAACACGTGCACACAATGCCAATTCTGATGATTAATCAGATTTAACTGCAAAAGAAGTGCTAATGTCAGGAATAGATGTGGAAGTGAAACAGAAATGCAGTCTCCACTTCTTCACAGATATTAATCTCAAAATTGCTTATTTATAAAGAGTAGTTACAAAAAAACCCCACCAACTGGCTTCTTTTCTCCATGCCTGACAGCAAAAATTAAATGCAAAACATAATTCTTGTTCAATTTTAAAGATTAATCCATATGTCTGTCATCACACAAAGTATGCAATTAGAAAAATATGGAATTCTGAGTGTATGAAAAAAGATACGACTCTTTAAAGGTGAAATTTATTTTTCTGTCAAGTACTGCCTTATCTTAGAAAAGCAGTTCATAAAAAAGTTATCATCTCTATATCTCAGTTCTTATCTCTCTCATAAGATGAGTTAATGATGTTTTATGGCAGCTGCACTAACTTTTCCCTTTCCTGCACTAAAACAAGAAATGCAAATGAATGAAAAAAAAAAAAAACAAAAAAACCCCACCAACCTCCTTGCTTTTTTGTTTGATTTACATTTTAACTTTATCATATAAAGATTTTCCATTGATTTTGCATATGCTTATACATTTCTCTCTTTTTACCAATATAATTACTTCCCATTTCCTTAAAATTGTTCTTCCAAAACAAGAGCATAGTTCTTGTGGCAAATTTATGATAGTTCAAAGCTCATTCTTTTTCAGACTGTGTTTATGAAGTTAAAAGAAATGTAATTACCTTGCAGACCTCTAGCTTTCTGTCAAATTTGACTGAAATCAGCCCATAGCTTCAGATATTTTCAGAGGAAGTGTCATATAAAATCACAAACACTGAATAATTGTACAACTCTTCCTTTAAAAAAACAAAACAAAAAACCCTAAAAAGACTCCACAGCAACCAGGCAAACAAAACCAGTGCTACCTTAACAAATAAAATGAAAACTGTATTGTGTTGTCTCTGAGCTATGCTTCAGAAGTATAAATTTGAAAAATTCTCCCTACTGCAGAAGATAGTCATTTAAATTCAGTCAGTTTTAATAGGCACTATGAAAAGTCTATGAAGAAGATTCATTTTCATAAACCAGCCAGAACTTCCAACTTTTACTCATGATGTGCTATTACTTTTTAATATTACTTTAATATATGCACTTAAAGAAAAATTAAAAAAATAAAAAAAAAATACAATTTTGGTGGCTTTTAAAACCAATCTGGATGTAACAAGCTGGGGGTTTCTTTGCTTGATTTAATTTTTTTTCTCAAATTCAAAGTTTCTTATTTCAAAGTAAAAATAACTTGGCTGAAACTCTCCTAAGATTAGCTTTTGTTCAAATCCTAGTGCTCATAAATGACAAAAATGTCCCAAAATCTACAAAGATAAATCTCATCTTTTAAATCACTGAAAGCCTTCATTAAGCCTTAATATATGCTGTCAGTTTTAAACTAAATAATAGATGAGATTTTAACATAATCAGAAGAAAACTACTAGCAACTGCCTCTGCTACTGTCACAGTTAAATTGACATGGTAATTTTCAAAATAACGCCTTCCCTAAATCACTTAAAGACTGACAAGCACCTATGATTTAGAAAACTTTTATATTTTGACATAGAAGGAAGCCCCTTCCGAAGAATTCACTGGTATGAATGACCAAATATCTCTTCCTTTGTGCACTGTGGGAATAATATTGGATGGCTATGTTAATCAAGTAAACAAACCTGAAAAATTCATAGTAAAACCTTTCTCTTGTTACAGTAGTACTCTGCAAGTATTGTATTATTTGGTATTTTCTTATTTATGGCTGCAGGGAAATATCTATCAAATATTTTATTAAACAAGATTTTGGGGACTAGATTATATACTGTGCTAAAAACCTACAGTTAGTATTCAACGTACTGTGAGATTAAGGATGGCACAATGCAGACAACTAAATAGCTTGAACCTGAGGTTGCCTTCCTTATCATCTGGTGCCCAACAAGCCATAAGCAGTTTCCAAAGGAAACAAGAAAACCCTGCTAACCTCTAACCACTCCAGGGTCACAGCACACCCGCTGGTTTCAGGTATGCTCCTCTTTCTCTCCATATCCACACACAAACCAAAGAGAAAATAACTGCTTTAGTTTCTTCACTGACAGATTCTGCTGTCCATGATCATATCAATCCAACCCTTTTAGTTTCCTCTGTATGGGACTGGCTGAACATCACTGCAGCACAACTACCTGAGTCCTTTACAGCGACACCCACTAGTGTTTGAGCTGATCTTCCTGCCTGGAGATTTCACCATCTCCATGAGACAGCTGACCTGCTTACAGCATCATGTGCTTCTACTCTTTCCTTCTATCACAGTATCACAGTATCAACAGGGTTGGAAGAGACCTTAAAGGTCATCAAGTCCGACCTGTAATCTAACAGCCCATCATCTAAACCATGGCACCAAGTGCCTCTTCCAGCCTACTCCTGAACACCTTCAGGGTCAGTGACTCCACTACCTCCCTGGGCAGCCCATTCCAACGGTGGATCACCCTTTGTGTGAAGAAATTCTTCCTAATATCAAGTCTAAACCTCCCCTGATGGAGCTTGAGACTCTGTCCTCTTGTTCTGTCACCAGTTACCTGTGAGAAGAGACCGACTCCCGTCTAACTACAACCTCCTTTCAGGTAGTTACAGACAGCAATAAGGTCGCCCCTGAGCCTCCTCTTCTCCAGGCTGAATAACCCCAGTTCCCTCAGCTGCTGCTCATAGGACTTGTGCTCCAGCCCCTTCACCATCCTCTCCTCTCCTCTGACACCTTTTTCAAATATTGGTGGCATGGCCCAGAATAAGAAATCAATGGCTGGCAGATTCTAATCAAGGGTTGGGCTGCATCTCTGTTGGCCCAAAGTCTTCCCAAACTTATCTTATACATCACCTAAGAGCTTTTATCCAGTGCACCGCTGAAAAAGACTTCCTGCATGTGAACATAATGAAGGCATACAAAACCTAAATAGTGGCAAAGGAGGTATGCAGCCAATAAAAGTTTGGTTTAGGAAACATTGCATTTCTCTTTTGGAATGTCAGTGGTGACGGTTTTGAGGTCTCTTTTAAGATGGTCATGTTTTATGGCTATCAGCTGTCACTATTAGAGACACATTTCACTATTTTAGCTGCAAAAAGGATTAAAACGGGATGTAATCATTTCAAGTACTTCACAAGTAGCTCAGAGTCCTAATTCCTGATTACTTGATAAAACTAGAGAAAATATTTGAACACTCAAGGAAGGCAACAGCATTATGGATAATAAAATGCTATGACTCACAGCTCTTTTTCAGTGTTAGGGTGTGTTTTCTGGTATTGTAAAACAAAACAAGAAATTTGTAACTGAGAACACCGGCAATGATTTCAGCCCCTCTGGGCTGAGTAAAGCTCTCCTGGGCTATATCTATGGAATCTGACCAGACCTTAACATCTGGAAATTCTTTCAAGTCATGTAAATGCGCCCAGCATAAAGCTATATAAAAATAATTTAAATAAAAACAAACTCCACCACCTACCTATGAAATGAAATTTATTACTCCATCCTCCTGAGGATTTATGGGTGATGACAAAACACAGCACAGACCCATTTTTCTTTTTAGCTTCTAAGGAAAATAAACAGGACAGACTAACTGAACAAAGAAAAAAGAGATTTATAATTCAAACAGTGGGATGAAGGTGTGAATACTCTTTTATATCCAATCACTCCATGAGCTTATGCAGCTAAACTCATCATTAATAACTAAGCTTCCTCCATGATTAGAGAGCCATGCCATCCCCTTATGGTACAGAATAAAATACTCAACTCTTCATTGACTTTATTGATGGGATAGATAGAAGAGAGAGCTCTGGTGTGTGCATGTATCTGTATTTATATTTGTGTGCATGCACATGTGTAAAAAGGGAAGCCTTGCACGCTTTATTTGTAATCTGTTTTTTTCCTAATGTCACATGTTAAGGTGAGGAGGCTATTCCGTTTTTGTTTTGGCCTCCTTATAACTCAAGTCTTGATTATTGTTGCTGCTTCATGTCACATCTATCCATGTGGCACGTACTGGATATATCTAGCATGAATATTTCATGAATATTGGGGAAGCAATTGCAATGTGAGACACAATGCATATTTCAGATGACACATGACTGATGTGTTTGGAGATCTGGGTTTATTATGTACTTGCAACATTCATCTACTACGAGAAAGCTGGTCGTTCCCCTTATTGCACTGACTAAAGTCAAAGAAGGAAAACAAATGTGCATTTTGAATGTATCTGATCTTTTACTGAAACAATGAATTAATGTACTGTCATGTTTGTTTTCTACTTTCTTTCCCCAAAGAGAGAGCATAGAGATAAAAACATCAAAACTGCTTTGTAGTTGCTTCAAAACATAAAAGTTTCCTCTTAAAGAACTTTTCACGCCCCACATCATTATTGAGTTTTGATGAATAAATTTGGTTAATACCACATTTTTTTAAGTAGGACCTCTACTATAGAAATTGTTCTACTGATATCTCTGATTTTCTATCTCCAAATGATTAACAAGTTCAAATTAATAAGCAATGACCCACATCTCATCAGCAAACAGTTTTAAAAACAGGAACTTGGACAAACATTTTGTTGCCATCTCATTTCTGCTGTAAGAATACTCATTTCTAGAAGGGTGATTCCATTTGGTTTCTATCTCTTTCTTCATACCAAAACAGAACAAAAGTATAGACAACACCCCCCACCCATAAACTCATACGGATTATTTTGAAGTGACTTCATTTGATCCAGTGAGGAAAAAATATCTTTTTGGAAGCTCAACAGCTTTCATAGTGAAGAATTTTCCTCCAATGAGTTGACTTTAAAAAACATCTAAAACGGCCTCTTTGTTATAGAAACAAAAATATACCTGCTTATTTCCCACAAATATTGTATATAGCTAAAGGAACAATAATTTTATGTATTCTCCAAACAAAGGCAGCTCTATTGATAACTTTTAAATTGTTTTGAAAAATCAAAAAGACAAAATCTAGAGAACAGAAATGACCAAGAGAAGTGAGAAGTGGCCATCAAAAGCTGGACGAAATAAAAGCGTTTGCAATGTCATCAAGTTTTTCATGTAATTATTTTAAAATTAAGAGGCTACTTCTCTATGAAAATATGTCAGGGCCATTTTTATGGCTTCTCATTGCAATTTGGTGTGTGGAGGTCACGGATTAGACTGGAATACGCAACCTGGAAAGAGGCAGAAACTTCCAGATCACTGACCCACAAAGATTTCAAATGCTTTTTTTCTTTTTTTAACAGCTTCTCTTTTATAGCTCATGAAATCTCCTCCTCACTCGAGGCAAGTCCTACAGGCACTGTAGCCTGGGTGTCCAGGGTAAGGAGAAGGTGGGGGATCTGCACACTGCGCTACCGGAGATGCACACCTTGCAGCTCCTCAACCATAAGGGCCATTAGGAGCTCCAACATCCCACTGAGTTCAGTCCACATACAGAACCTGGCATATCTCACTCAGGAATGCACGAGAAATTGAGGAGGAAGTTTGAGCTGGGTCTGAGCTAATTTAAGAAGCTGATGAGCAAATATGAAATCAGACTCCATCTTAGTCTAGCTGTTGCTTTCAGGTGCCATTTCAAGGAGGCAATGAAGCTGTTCTATGGTCCCTCAAAGTTTTCCCACTGCTCTAAGAAAATTTTACCACCTGAAGAGATGCTTACTTGGTAGGAAATTCTTTGGATCTTAATAAATTACTAAATGTCAAATGGAAAAATGTCAGCAGTGACTCAAACAAACATATTGCTAAGTTAATTGGTCTAATTGTGAAACTCCCTCATTAGCCTTTCTCAAATCAACCTGTTTCCCATTCAGTGTCAGAACTGTGGACATTTCAGCTTCTGAACCTCTGGTTTTGGCCCTTATTTAAATGGTATACATTCTAGGGTAGAAAATGCTGCTTTTCTCTTCCCTCCTTTCTTCTTTTTACAGATGTTGCAGTCAGGAAAATAGAAAGCCTATAACCTGCTTATAGTTCATTATATTTATTTATTGTATTTTAAATGTAGTAACCCCCTGAAATGATTCAATTCTGTCTCAAATGCTAATGTTTCATAGCCTGAGAAAAGATTCAAACAAGCTAACAATGTAAATACATCTCAATTTGCTATGCACAGATGCTACTGAAAAATCAAACCCACATGCAACATTCAGAGAAAAAGGTTTCTTAATCCTTCAAAAGCAGACCTAGTAAACGAATAGCACGCATGGATAAACAAAAAACAAATTACAGAAAAATTACAATATATAATTATATGTCAGCAATTGTAGAAAAAAAGAAAGTAGATATTCCTCGGAATTGTTAAGTGCCCCATAACAAAGCAGCTAATTGTAATTTTAAATGAGGCCACAGGTGTTAGTTACCTAAATGCCTTCCTATGTGGCAGCTGCTTGTTCATTGGTCTTGGTGGACAGTTCATCACATCAAGGAGCCCATCACAATTATCGCCTTTGTTGGCAGTCCTGGCACAAGCCAAGAACTGAACGGCCATCTATGCTCCCTCTGATGTGTAGCATGTTGATGAGGTTTGCTTGTTCAGTGGTTCAGTAGTTGATTTTGATTCCCAGGCTTTACTATTCAGCAAAACTACATTCCCTTGAAAATACATTCTCTTATCTAATCTTGTCTGCCTCAATTAATCATTGTGGCTTTAGATAGCATCCTAGTGCTTGAAAGGAAGAATGGGAGATCAGGCCTTCACAAACCTCTCTTCTTACCTCATAAGTTAGAAGAGACAATGTGGAATGGCCAGCATTGCTAAATATTCTTCAAGAGACATTCTAAGATATTCTTCAAGAAAACACAATAATGAATAATCCTTAAACAGGAGTGTCATGACCATACAGACCACATAGTATTTTCCTAAATAGAGACGCTGTAACACACAATGCAAACACTCAAGAATAGAGGAGAGAGAAGAGAAAATTAAAAAGGCTGAAACCTTCCCACTGTCTTAGTTCAGCAATGAAACAAAAAGAATATTGCAGCTCAGCCTAGAGACACAAATCTGTATAAAGGCTCACTGATTCCTCTTCTGCATTATTGGAAATGTCTCTTTAAAATCTACATTTTTCACTTTCCTAAGTGGTAGCATTTAATCTATTTCTGATACACATTAACAAAACGGTGCATACACATAATTTATACAAAAACACACACATGTGCTTTAGAGTAGCATATGAAGAATTGTGTTATTCCAAGGTCTTGATCACAGTTATTTCCTTGTCTTCAACTGAAATTCATCCTTACCTTCCCATCATTCTACTTACACAGAAATCTCAAAAAAAAAAAAAATTAAAATATCTAATTTCATGTAAATATAAGCGTGCTGGATCATTTTGTTCTGTTTCATATGGGATTCCAGGCCATCACTTAAAGCATTTCTAATGTTCCCATCATCAGAGTACCTCCAACAGATTATGGCTATCTGAATTAAATATATGAAATATAAGACAACATATTCTTCAGCGGCATTTCTCACACTTCTCTTTCAGAAGCAAAGAATTCTCAGGATCAAGAAAAGAAAATTATTTTTTTTTACAAGTAGTAAATACACATCCTTGTAGCTATGTCAAAAGCTAGCATTATCGACCTCAAGACTTCACATGTGGTAAGTGGCAGCTGTAAAGATGTGGATTCCCTCTCAGCTCTCACGCTTTTCAGATAAGGATAGCATCTATACATTCAGAAACAAAGTGGTGAAAACAGCTCAGTTGTCATATCTCAATGCTTGAAATACATGAAGAGTAATGTAAGGGGTTATTATTACTTGGGATAGTCTTGATTTTCCATATAGACAGCTCTGGGGTACACTTTCTCATTAATGGTACATTTTAATTTACTAGGATAGTTTTGGCTGTTGCCTTGTGAGTCATTTTATTATGTTAAAGATTTCCCATGATAAGAATAGTTCAATGTATTTATAATCTTTTGTTTTTCTCTATTCTAATTCGATCAGTTACCACTGCTAGTTATTGATCATCTAAAATGACCTCAATTCTAAACAAGTGTCCTCAATGAAATTGTATTGCAATAAAAACCCCAATGAACCTAACTAGGAAAAAAGTGACACTATTATTGCCATCTCCTAATTTCAACTGTTCAACCAACAACAACAAAAATGGAATTGATATCAAAATAATCAGCCCTGTTAAAGCACAAATAAATTCAGTTTAAAATATTGCCTTGGGAAAACAAGATAGGCTGTTAAATATTTTTTTATGTAAACAAAACCAGAACAGAAGTCATGACTCAGATTGCCTTCTTGTCTGCAGCAAGGCCCTCCTTTATGCTCACTGAATCCTATGTTCCAGTTCTTTTCTCCTCCTTTGTTTTTATCCATTTATCAAGCAGCTTCTGTCTCGTTTTGCCTTATCTTACACTGCTTTTAACACATTGCTTCAATCATAGTCCCAGATTAATGTAAGTGTACTGGTATTTCTGCTTACTTGATGAAATGTTGTTCTCCCCTCCTTGTCTACGAGTAGCTGAGAGAATTTTAGTGAGATCTTACATTTCCTGAGTGGCTCTACAGCACTATTGTAACCAGAGAGGAAAGGCTTTGCAGATTTACTACTTCTACTTGTACATGGGGACTCTCCCCATTTATTTATCTCCCTGCTGGAACTGATCATGAATTTTCCACCAGATGGTTTCCCCAACAGCCCTACAGGTCTGTCACAAGTGAGCCAAGGTACCCTAGTGTCCAAATGAAATACAGTGTTAAGCCATTCCTGACAGTTATCCTTTCTGGTCCTTTGACACTATGTCTATCTAGCCCCTGAGGAATTTCAGTTGCCAGTCTTCCAAAAAGCCTCGATCTCCTGACAGCAAGAGTAGAAGTGGTCAGCTCCCAAGCTCTGAATCTCGTATTGCAGCAGCAGAGGTGAGCTTGGCAGGTGTTTCAGCAGCCTCTCCAGGCCAGTCAGGAGCAACAATCACTTCATTTTTACGGAAGGATTTCCTCTTCTCCATAATGGTTTCCCTTTTCTTTGCCTGTTCTAAGCCACAAGAATTATTGGTTTGTTTGTTTTTTCTTTAAAACAAAACTTGAAAAGGGAACCATTTGCTGAGTGTCCCTGTGTTAACCCATCCATGACACAGAACAGAGAATCCCAGATGGAGGAGGAAAACTTTCTGCATTGCATAACTTTGTATGACACCTATTTATAATGAGAAAGAAAGTGGTATTTCTCTCCCTAATCCTTCCCCACACCTCCACCTCGTTTCAGTAGCCGAGCCTCAAGTGCATGAAGTTGCTTTACTTCCACACATCTGTTAGCAAATCTGGATGGCTGTCACATAATTACTAGAGTTTAAAATAGCAGGGCTAGTAATAGAGATAGCAAACTAAATCTTGTTTGAGAAATCTTTGTATTCCTTCTGTCATGCAGAATCAACTTTATCAGTCATTAGTTTTGTAACCTAAGCTGCTTACCACACCTGTGGGCTTTCAAATGGAATCAAAGGAGTTAGTTTTGACCTTTAAATGACTAGAAAAAGGGTACTTGAGAGACATTTTCTCTGTTGTGTGATTGTGATGCAGAGAAATTTGTGCTAGAGTTCTGTCAATTTAGTAAAGTGGGAACTCCTAGAAGGATGTTCACTCTCAGAGCCCCTTGACTCAGAAAATGAATGTCCCTTTAGCTTCCCAGCCTGTATTTATTGATCCTTCTGCCGTGATATTAGACTGCCTTCTCTACCAGAAAACTGAAGGAAGCCTTTGAACGCTTAAATTGGGGTTGGTATTTCGAGCAGCTGAATGCAGACTAGTGCTTTGTGATTCTTACAGGCAGGTGAGTCCATTTTAATAAAAATTTGTGATACTAAAATAAAGCACAGTAATATTTAATGTTGTTTATTCAGACTCCATAAGCAGAAAATATTCATATTCAGTTAGAATAAAATTGTTTAGGGCGAAGCAAGCATTTCTTTGATTGTGAACATTGTACGATAGAGAAACAAGTGCAAAGCCACATGTTTTAAAGGAATTGGAAGAAGTCCTGCTGCAAATTTGGATTTGGGGTCTAAGAAGAGATGAAGTGAGTCACTGGAGAAACAGCAGCAAAAGTTCCTGTTGATGAGGTAGTCTATCAAGTGATATGTGAACTAGCAAACTATTTTCTAGATGCAAGACATATCCTATAGGTCCCTAAAAAGTAACTGGTAGAAGAAAATTGCTTTAAGAGCTAATTCCATGTTACTCATCTCTCCAGCACAGATGTAGGCAGGAGCTCTTGGCATAAGTAGAAAGCATTATTTCAAGCCAAATGAACACAGAAATGCTTGTCCTTCTAGCCAAGCTAATGGGAGTGAAGCTAAATGCATCCCCCTAGAAACTTAGTGCTACTTTCTTCCTTCCTACTTCCTGAAACAACCAGCCCTTAATCTGTCAACCAACTTGACAATAGTTCTCATTCTGGGATGAGAAAGTATTTGATTCCTTCAGGTTACTTTCAAATCTGAAATCTGAAAACTTAATTTAGGTTAAGGAGGCTCCCCTAATATTAGTCATTTTAAGCTCTATTACTTCTTCCATGACTGTCTGTCTTTGCACATCCACACTGATGTTTCTCAAGTGATGTTTTTTCAGGGACATGAAAGTGATGTTTTCAGTTCAGTGGTGGACTTGGCAGTGCTTGATTTACTTGGACTTAGTGATCTTAAAGGTCTTTTTCAACCTAATTCTGATTATATGCCAAGTGATTTTAGAAGCAGGTTTCAATTTGACAGCCAAAAAATTTTCAGCTTGTCAGCTTACAGGTCCTGCCTCCCTGGAAATTCAAAATGGTACCTGCTTAAAGGCCATGAGAAGTAGACAGAATGATGTAACTGCTTAGTACTTTCTGACCTTATCCAAACTGTATTTTGTCACGTTATAAAAGATTAAATTGAAAAAGAATAAAAATAATAAGCAAAGTAATGAAATTTTATCTTTAAGAAACTATTGCATCTTTAAATCTGTTTCTTGTTTCAGTGATTTGTAACTCTCAGATTCTACTCTAAAATTAAAAAACAAAACAACATTGAAATAGTTTACACAACTTTCTGTATAGCTGCCCATACTGTAGCTTCATTCTGTTAGGTAGCTACTGTTACAATTTCACATTTGCTTTCAGAAGTCAAAAAATTCTGAAATAAGATAATCACTTGAATTAAATTTAAAACTATTTGTCTTACTCAAATCAGTGTCACAAAAAGCACAGAGAAATATCTACATACTCAATTATTAGAAGCATTTCAAAGACTTTTTGACACTGCAATATCTAATACAAGTTCACTGTCAGAAAGGTCTACAATGAAATCTAATGAGCCCTTATGGATTTAGCCTGAAAAAGAGCAAAGAACTGGAAATGATGGCTGTTTTCCTAAAAATGGACAAATAAGAAGGACATTCTTTCTTTCTTTTGTAATGTTTTTAGTATGCAAGCATGTATAAAGAGACATTGTAATCTTCATTATTTTTGTTTCCTTTTTGCTGGAATGCAGGTAAAACACAGTTTAAAAATGCATTGCCTTTTTTATCCATGGTTACTGAAACTTTATCTAAAACTGCAGTGATAATGCTTACATTCACTACAGCTGGATAGTTTGTTGAAATGCAGTCAGTGCTAGGCTGAAATTCAAGTGGTTCCTGTTGTACTTAAACATTACCATTACAAAACCAACCAAATCAAAGCATTTAAGAATTATTTAGTAATTCGAAATGCACCATTCTACAGCATTACCTCAGTGGATCCCACTTTGGCTCATAAGAAACCCCAGCCAGATAAAATTCATAAGGAGCAGTTAATTTTTGACCCAAAAGAAACTCTGAAGTCAGTTTGAAACTATAGCTGTAAGAAGGTCTCTGTTTAATACTGTTTCATCTGCAACTGAACCAAAAACTTCAGTTATAATTTTGACCAGATCAAACTTAGTTTTAAAAGTTCTAATTTCTTTCTTCTCATCCTAACCTCTCCAAAGTAAAGGCTTATCCGTTCCTAATATGTTCCAGTTGATATGAAATTAAATGTGAAAAATTAAAGCAAAGGCAGTGAGGGTCTAGATTCATAAAACTAGAGAAAGATGATTTACAGTATCTCCACGACTGGGAAAATTAAACTGCAGAAAATTAAAATCAGAGAGAGTTCTTGAACTTGGTAGTTAATCTGCAAATACCACTTCCTGCTATTTTTTTTTTCTTCTCAACCCCTGAGAAGAAATACTACTCTTGCTTATCTTAACATACATTTCACATCTCTTTTTCCCTTTCAGAATGAGAAATCTCTAGTTTTATTACTTGCTCTGCACCACATTCCTTATTCAAAAAATGGGCAGTGTGAGAACGACTCATTGAGTGAATTGTGGTTGTCTAATTAAAAAGGTCAACGTTTGTGAAATAACATACACATTGCAAGGTATATTTTTAGTGAAAAACAACTCCAGTTTCGCCAGAAATGAGAAATAAAACACAACCACAGCTTCCAGACTCTCAAGATTATTTTAGTTTGTTTTATCACTACTTTGCAGCAAACCCTGAGCTCCTGTACATTAAAATTGTTTGTAAACCACCTTGAAGGTACATCTACACTGAATATAAAATATGCCTAGAAGTGAAAATGAACACTGAATCATCACGTATCACTCATACTGCTTGTCACTTTGATTCCAGGCTCTATTCTAGAGTGAACAGACCAGTGTACAAGGTAAAACCTTTGTCCAGTTTTTGAGACAATTTTTTTCTCAGGACTGCTCTCAAGAGATGGGATGGGTGATGTTACAGGCAACTACCTCTCATCCTCCAAGACAGTCTCTCAAACCCACTTGGGCATATTTTGCTTCCTCAGACATACTGCAGCCACAGCAAAGAGCATCCCATGCTTTCATTCATATTACAAAATAGGAAGTTGATCAAGGCTTGCTCGCTTAAGCAAGAAAAAACAATTCTGTCTGTGGACTCAGACACCAAAACCAGTGGAGGAGACCCAGCGCAAAGTGACCTGTAACGCAAACAATGATTACTCCTTATTCTTTTTACGCTGTAGTCCAGACTTTCCTTGTAAGGTTACCCAAGAGCAGAAACTACTTGAAGCAAAGTACTCAAACTAAACCACCCCATACATACTGGCTTAATCCAAAGGTTCAAGGCAAAACTGCTTTCCAGCATTATTGACTCTTCATCAGCTGAGGATTCACTTTCCACAGAGTGTCCTTGGCTGGTGGGATCAGACAATCATGCTGTCTGCCCAAACAACTTGACTGCAGAGGACAGTGGTTTTTGGGTTTTTTCCTACTCTCCTTCCTTAGCGCCCTTCCCAGGAAGCCTTGGGCAAAAGAGGGTTAGTTCAGATCCTCCCACTGGAGTCAAGGAAGGTGAAAAGCTCTCCCTGATTTCACAGATTACACAAACTCAATTTGGTACATTAACTCATCGTCATGGAGAACAATGTACAGAATGTCCATATGCATATCCATGAGAACACTGCATTTAATACCAACCTGGGCCTGCTTATTTGTGCAGATAAATGGAATGAAAAAGACACTGACTTTTGCACTGAGCAGTCACCTTTCCAGCACTGCCTAGAGCGATAGAGAAATGCTCTCCCTTTTCTACTTTCAGTCAGTCACCTTGTCTTGCATTGAGATACAAGTGATATTTCTAGATGTGCTTACTGATAGTTATTTGTTCTTCATTTTAAAATTAAATATAGTCCCAGCCAGCAATCTATAAACTTCTCTAATGATTTCTAGTTAATTACAAGTATAACTTTTTTTCCCCCAGCTAGTATTATTATATGCATTTTGGAATACAGGTGAAAAAAATTTCTTTTAAAGAACCATTCTTTATATTATCAATTTTATTCATTACCAGCCTTTTGTGACTGATTAGTCCTTGCATTGAGTAAATAAATCTAATATAAAAAATCCATTGATAGTAAGTGTCCATAAATTCAACAATGACATGATACCATAGCATTCTCTTTCAGCATAGACATACAGGAAGGATAAACTTCAATAGATTTAATTTCAAACACTTCTTCTTAAGATTGCAGTAATAGTTTAATGACAGAGAGATTTTAGAAAGAAAAAAAGTGTGGAAAATAAAATTAAGCTGTCCTTAGAGACTGAAAGCTCACAGAATTTTGAAGAAGAGTTGAGCAGTTGTCAATGCCAATAGAATTTAATGGAATAGATACAAAGCAAAAGACAAAATCAATACCAAGGTGTTTGTGCTTCATTTCTTTGTAGTTGTCAAACCTTTGAAGTTGTTAAATAATGACTTATAGACTAAGAATAGATGTCTACTTTGACAGTTCCTTAATGCCATGTCAAGAATCCAGCTACTCACATTCCAAAAAATAAATAAATAACCAAACCAAACAAAAAAACAAACAAACAAAAAAAAGTTTGTATTGTATGGAAAAGAATCTCAACCTGAGAATCATATGATGTGAAATTTACACCACCTGAGCCTTTACATTGTCTTTGTACAATGCAAACAAAATAATTTAAAAAACAAAAAAAACCCAACCGCACTCAATTTCTAAACAAGTCCTTCTTTCTTTCAGACAGACACATACACAGGATAAGAGAATCACTTTGAAGGCTCGAATCATTCTACAACAGACAGAAGATAATTTTTTAAGGATGCTCCAGTGAAGTGGTTCTCTGAAGAATCTACCACTCAACCCTGTCAGTCAGTTAATAACCTAGTCAGGGTTGAAAACGGCCTATTCATTGAGGAAATGGTCTCAAGTTGCACCAGGAGAGGTTCAGATTAGGTATTAGGAAAAATGTCTTCAAAGAGAGTGGTCAGGCATTGAAACAGGCTGGGAAGTGGTGGAATCATCATTCCTGGAGGTATTTAACAGATACACAGATGTGGTGCTTGAGGACATGGTTTAGTGGTGAATATGGCAATGGTGAGTTATGCTTGGACTCAACAATCTTAGAGGACTTTTCCAACCTACATGTTTTTATGATTGATCCTTTACAAATCTCATACAAAACCACAATCACTCCATGAGAACACAGAGCATTCAAAACTCTGGAATAGAGAGACTGTTCCCTTGCTACTAAGGGCCTGATCTCTGTCCACTGAAGCTGATCAGAGTGGCATCCCCATCTCCTAGACTGGGATGTGATGGACAAAAGGATATCAAGTTTTGCTTCATAAGGAAGCTACTGCTCTCTGAGCCAGAAATTTGGTGCTGTGGAGCTGGGGCAAGTAAAATCCAGTGGTGCAAAACAGGAAGGCCAGGTGAATAAATCAGAATATCAATAAACCCCATTTCAGTAAGTGCCAGGTGAGAACTTCTATGGCTCTGATTCATGACTCTTGCCTGAATAGGCTGCAGCAGCTGAAGAGGTTACTGTCCCACTCCCCAACCCAATTAAGCCGTTAAAATAAACCAAGGGTTTGTAGAACTTAATTTAACTTGTTGCAGGTAAATCCTGCAGGGATTGTGAATCAGACGTCTCAGGTACCACGGCTCATCATTTCACGTATAACACAAATGTTCTTTGATTTACCCTAATACTACCATGGCTCTGGAGAAGAAATACCCCATTATCCCCACTCCTGGGGCAAAGGCTCTCAGCTGAGGAACAGGGAGGAAGACACTAGACAAATCCTCTTCAGCTGCCCAGTAAGAATCAATGAAGATCATGACTCAAAGCTCCTACTCTGAGCCACAAGCCCCTTGTCTAGTTTGGGTTAATCTACTTTGTAAATGCAGTGTGTCAAAATTAAATTCACCTCCTAACTCATTCTGTATTCAACACATTATGCAGAGATAGCTGTGAAAATAGCATTAATCATTAGAAATTTACAACAGAGTAAAAACAATATTTAGATCTTATAACTACTACTGTTTCTACTAAAAATTTAAAAAAAAAAAAATCCTTTTTAAAAGGCATTGCACAAGACTATCAAATTACAGGAATTGAAACATCACTAAGATTCAACTCTGTCCTGCAGAACAGATCAAGGTTAAAACCAGTTCTGTCCTTTCCTCAAAAAGCAAGAGAGGTGGCAAAAGCAAAGCTGCAAAACATTTTTTCTGCCCTTCTATATGGATTTAATACTGCTCATAGAGTCTTGTAACTCTGACAGCCATTTTATTCCTTCACATATTTATGGAATACTGAGGAGAACAGATTAGGCAGATTTATTTCTTTTCAAGGTCACTTCTCTAGTGATCTGAAGCTAAAGCAAAAGCTCAGACTTCCAGAGTATCCTTGTATTCTGATTATTTGGATATTTAATGGATCTTAATTTAGAGAAAACAGACACACTTTTGGAAGATGAATATCTTGCTGGGAAACCAATCACTTAATGCTGAAACTGGTAAGTATAGCCTGTGGTTTGTGCTCTCAGTATTACATCTCCATGACCCATTACGCTAGGCTGGGATTTCCTTACAGGCACTCCGCAAAGGGTTTGTCAGTCATGGTCACAAGAATTCTGTCACAGTTATATCTAGTCTTTCTGCTTCCTGCTTGAGCAGGGATTTCCTAAAACTCTGTTACAGGGTTCACACAGAGGTGCTGAAAATAGAAGTGGCATTCTTGTAATTCAGTGTGGGGCTGACTTTGTATTTCAGATGCCTGAATTTCATTAGGAGTATTCATTTTTTCTGCACAACAACACATAATTAAAACAAACACTTTCAGACATTGCTGCATTGAAGGTGTTTTTTGTTTTTTTTTTCCTTTTCTGCTACTGAAGTCTCATTTTCCTTTCAGGAAATTTTGTAGAAATACGAACTGATGGGAAGGAGCCTCCAGAGAATATTTTGTCCTCCAGTAACATGTATGGATGAGATGACTTGCTGAGCAATACCTTGTTAACAACTTTCAGGGTTTAAAGAAAAGTAGGAGGGGGTGTAGTTTGCATGCTGCTTGCTTTAAGAAGATACTGTATAATCAAAACAAGATCTCCCACAGGAGAGATTCTTTAGCAGCAAAGGAAGGAAAGAAAGCATTACCCCAGACATTTGATATAGAGGGTATGACAAGAGGAAGAACAAAGGAACAATTCAATGCCTCTTATTCTTGCTATAGCAAGTGCTACAAGGAGTAGCAGGCAGGTTAGAGGACACTGCTGCTGATGCATCTACTTAAGCCAAAGGGCAGAGGTAGCTGGTACAGAAGATGACAGTTACTTGCAAGGCATACATATCCTCATCTCATGCCGCCCGCAGTTAGGCAAAGCTTGGAAATATTCCAGTTTCTCATCTGGTAAGGACAGGTCTCTATTGTGGCTCACAGTAGACCTAATTTTTGCTGCTATGAACTCTCTGAAGCACTTCAATTTCATCCCTGTAGCTTCCAGAAAACACCCCAATACAAATGGTAACATATATGCAATTACACAGAATTAATAAGGTTGGAAAAGACCATGGAGATCATCAAGTCCAACCTTTACCTAGGTTAACAACCTACCCAACATCAGTCTAACATCTGTACCATCTAAACCATTTAAACCATCTAAACCATACACTAAGTTCATCATCCAACCTCTCCTTAAACAAATCCAGGGACGGTGCCTCCACCACCTCCCTGGGAAGCCCATTCCAGTGGGGGATCACTCTCACTGTGAAAAGGTTCCTCCTGATATCCAACCTAAACCTCCCCTGACGCAGCCTAAGACTGTGTCCTCTCGTCCTGTCACTGGGAGCCTGAGAGAAGAGACCGACCCCCACCTGACTACACCCTCCTTTGAGGGAGTTACAGACAGCAATAAGGTCACCCCTGAGCCTCCTCTTCCCCAGGCTGAACAATCCCAGCTCCCTCAATGATCTCCTGCTTCAGAGACAAGAATAAACAGTTCAGGGTCATGTACAGATAATTAAATTTCCATCCTTTCTTATTTCATTCTTTATCATTGGCACCTTGTTTGCTGGTGCCAATCAACAGATATTATCACGAGGATGTGATGATCCACTTGACCATTTAACTCACCCAGCTCCAATATTGCCAATTAGAGACCTGCAAGAGATTACACGTTCAGGGAGTAGGGAATATATCAAAACTGTTATAAACAAGACTTGAAAAGTTCCGCATTTTTGAAGTGCACAGAAAGAGGGGCCAGCAGAGCTGTCACTTTCTTATAGAAAGAAAGCAACCTCATTAATCTCTTGCTAGGCTGTGAAGTGCCAAAAGTAAAGGAAAAATTTGGAGTCCTAAACAGATGTATAAAATGCTAGGTTATCAAAGTTATTAACTGAAATAAAATAAAATTGAAATGCAGCAAGCTATCTGATCTCTTGCTTTCATCACTGGCTAGTAGCCAGTTAATTACAGCAAGTTAATAATGTATTAAATTTTGTTTGCTGAACCTACCAACAATTTTCATTTGGTACAAATATTCAATTTTTGTAGCAGCTGAAGCAGTTATGCTTTATCTTTACCTCATACCATTAGCAAAGTGAGTAACTGCATAATGTAGTGCAACTGTACTATACAGAAAAACGGAACAAAAGCAACTCTGCAATAACGTCAGGAATAAACTTTAATCTGTGACAAAACTAGTTTTAAGTTACACATTATAACTGATATTTTCATAATGTCACAAATAAAATTATGCCTACAACTATTACAAAAGATAGGCATCTGTAATGATAGGTAAGTTGTCATTGCAGACAAAAATCTCTTGAATGGGTCAGAGGCTGAGTATTGTTGCAGATAACTATGCCCAGGCGTGACTGAGAACATCCAATTGGAAATATTCTCCCATAACTGTCCTTGTAAAAAGGTTTTATATATTCTCCAAAGGGGGAAAAAAAGTACAAATATGAGAATTACTGAAAACCTTAATATACTCTTAAGGAGAAACTAAGTTAGGTTTTAAAATAATCAGCTAAACAATAGATAAAAAACATTTTATCTTCTCTGCTTGCCAGGACAATAGATCTTTTCCCTGCTCTTCACTCTTACTTGGAAATGTATGCAAACACTGAGCAAAAACACAATTATATGATATAATTCCAGCACTGCAGTTTGATTCTGGAATGTTAAGCATTTCATTTATTATCATAAATATCTAAAGAAATTGTGTCATTGGGATATTTTTGAGCTTCCAGTCACAGCAACTAACTTTCCGCTCACTTTTTTTGCACCACCTTTGTGATAGGGTATGAATTTTATTATCACTGGTATATGCTTCTTCCTCCTCTAACCATTTAGGCTAGGACTCTCTAACAGCCTCAGTGCATCCCCAGTTCTTCTCCTACCTTGCAATCCCTCCTGTGTCATACTACTGAGCACTTCCCTCTGCCTGCCTGCTCACCAGGCTGCTGATCCTGTCCCCAGGACTCTCTCTTCTCCAGCCACACACTCCCCTTGGCTGTGAAGCTGACTATTACAATCAGACTAATCATTCCCAAATGCACCTCACCAACTCCACACAATGTGATACCTCCAGCTGCCAAGCAGAAAATGTGCATTTCATGATGGCTTAAAATGTAACATTGTTCTGCCTCTGAAGGAAAGTAAGGAATGCTAACAGTCTTTCTGTTTTATTTTAATGCTGTGTCTGTATTCAAAAGTCTCATTAAGCAGTGCTGTACTTTTCCTTCTAGAAGGTTGCTTGTGCAGTGCTTTTTCCTAAGGGTGCAAAAAACCCACACATGAATCACCTTTATTTGTGAGATTATCTCCAGCAAACTCTTTGTATAGTGTAGGTTTAGGAAATAATTTATATTTCATTTTCACAGACCTGTATCCTACCTGACAAAAAGAGTAACATAAAACTTCACTGTTATTCTATATTATTTTGTTGTTTTGTTTGGGGTTATTTTGGGTTTTTTACCACCTTTATATAGCACTGTATATCTGTGATCCACTTGGGGCAAAAATTTTGATGACATATGAAGTGAAGACATCTCTAAATATTGAGAGTGCTAGATATGATGACAAGTTTGAAGAGTGAAACAGAAGCTCTCTGGTATAATAAGGCAAAGGTCTGATAACTCTAAGGAGCCAGAACTTACTTTACTGAGTGCAAGTATACAGCCACTGCAGTATCAAAACAAAGCTACTGGGAAGAGAGAGGGATATGTCTTAGGCAAAAAAACCCCAACCAACAAACAAACAACAAAAAAACCCACGTTTAATTTACATTATTCTTCTGATGATACAAAGATTTTAAGCATTATTACTAAGTTGGTGAACATATGCTCAAGCATATTTGATAAAATTTAAAGAGACTTAAATTCATTTGCTTTCAGAGTTCCAAACTAACTGCAATCCACTCACTTGTCATTTCTGTGTTAACTAGTCTCCTACCCTTTCCAAAACAGTTTCAAAAGTTCTTTTTATATTCCTACTACATGTTAATTATCTGTTGAAATCTGTCTTTATGACTAGCAGGTAATAAAGTGCAATCACATTCATCCAGAAGCATTAAATTTCTTTCTTTCTCAGTACACTAGATAAAACTACAGTGCATTTTTACTTTAATTTTAGGGCAATTTTAATCTTTTGTGATTCAGCTTCTTCATCACCTTAATGGCCCAGATGTGCTTTTGGAGGAAAATCTCCACCTCTAGCCAGAGACTACTTCTCTGAGAAGTTCCCTGAAGCTACAGTTTCTGCACCAAAGTAATAGAGTGTGTTTATTTCCAATTCACTGAACTGATCTTAAAAATAAAACAGATCAGCGAGGACAGTGCGCCAAACTGAACATTTTTGAATCATAAACTTAAATAAAATTTCCCAAATTCTCTAAAATAACACTATCTTTTCTACCACAGATATCACAGAGAAACTTCTTCAAGATCTATTAGGTTTTCTTTTAAAATAAATATGATTTTTTTTTCAATTAGGTTTTTCTATTAGTCTGCATATGTATGAAACAATGCATGACTCTGTGAGCTCTCAAGTCATAAAAGAAGACTTTTTATTGGCTAAGAAATTTTTTCTTTTCTCTGTTTAGACCACAGTCTTATGTAGAAGATGTGGAAGCCATGCACAATGTGCTGGAGAAGAGGCAAACTACAAGTTTGCTACAATATATAGTCCTGTATGTTCCAGTTAAAATATTTTGAAACTAAAAATACTAATTCAAAATTCAGGTTTATTGCAGAAACTCTGGGTTCATTACAAAACCAATTTCTTTACCCCAGTTCACACTGGCTGATACTATTTAAAATTTTGATGACAAAACTATTACATATTAGGAAGGCATCAGTGATGAGTTTTTTCACTATTAACAAATATTGGTGGAGAATACAGGCAGTATGAATTAAATAAACTCACAAGTATTAAAACTTCTGGAAAAGAAGAATGTCTGAAGAAGAAAGTGTTGTTTGTATTGAATATGTAGTGAAAAAAATATTGAATTTTACTGTTTTGATCTACCTCTGCACCTCATGAATGAAAACTTGCATCCTAGAACTAGATTGCCAAAGAAAACGTATGAAATCTCCAGTATCTTCACATTTTTAGATGAAGTAATCTGAAAATAATTTCGTTCCATTATGGAGAAATACATTTGCTTAAATTGTATGAATTTTAGTGCACGTGTATTTTCATGTGCCAGCTTTGAATGAAACTGTTTAATATACACAGTCACCAGAAAAGTATAGCTTAAATATCACAACAGCTATAATTTGCATCTGCATTACAAAAAGGTGAGCTAAAATAGAGGTGACAAAAACAGAGTTTAAATTTGCCAGTTTCTTCTCAATCGAATTTTATATTAAAATAGACTTAAGCCTTTTCTCTGTTATCAAATGTACAAGGGAAAACACAGAGTTGCCTTTCAAGCATTACTGAATTTCCTTGATAGTCCAGAATCTCATGTACCTCTTAAGTATGAAAAGGAGGGTGCAGCCAAACCAAACCCACCATGCCCTTCCCATGGAGTTACCCTATGAAATAAGATTCACAGCAGATTATAAACACCCCACCTACTGTAAAACAAAAACAGAGGATGTGAGAGAATTAGGAAGACAGAAAAAAAATGTGAAAAAATGACTGAGAATGAGAAAATGAGAGAAAGAAGAGGAAGGAAGCAAAGAACTGGAGGAATGGAGGAGAGAATGAAGGAAAGAGGAAAGTAGGAAAGAAAGATAAAAGAAAAAAGAAAGAAGGGAATAAGAGATAGACTCTAAGAGGGAAATATGACAAAGTGAAGTGAAAAATAGCTTATGTATCCACAAGAATCTCATGGCTGCATTAGAACTAATGGAAGTTTGCCAAGACTGGCACAAAATTAGTAATGTTATCCTTCTTCTCAATAGTGGTAGCCACCACAAACAAAAGGTGATGAGAACTGGAAGCCTTCCCAGAATTTAATTTTCTCTGGAAAGCACTCAGTAGATAATTCTATTATATTCTATAACATTGGATAAAGAAAAATATAATCTGAAGTTTAAATGCTATGTCTGTATAGACTGTGCAAGGTGATATGTTTTTTTTAAATAGGGCAAAACAGTAAAAGAAAAATGTCTTAGGCATCTGAGAACAATCATCAGGGGTCTCAAGAGACACAGAGGTAAATGGAGCAAATTTAAGTTCAGTATTTTCTTTGGAAATTTATAGTGCTTTTTGCATTTACAGGTAGCTTGTTTAAGCACAGCGAGGGTAACATGGTGAAAGGAGACAGATTCTTATTAGAAACTTGTCATACGGCTTATTAATAAATGCAATATAATAGAAAATCCCTTAATATATGACACTAAAAGAAAATCAATTGTATGTGCAAGTCCTAACAAATATCATAATTTAATTACAAGATGTAATACTCTAGAAGGACCCTGCTGAATTTATTTTACCACTTGGTTCTAATTTTAACAGGCAGAAATTACATCTATTTATCTTTATATATTTGAGCCTGTAAGGTGTTCAGGACTTCCTTAGTAAGTAACACTGAATGTGAATATAAAATATAAATAACAAGCAAACAAGTCACATTTCCACTGGTAGCAATATGGTCTGTTATGAGGTTGGGCAGCAGAGCTTATCCATGAGGTGACATGTGAGGTGACGTGGGCTACTTGAAAAGCTGTGTTTATACAGAATCCATTATAGGTTATATTTTGTGATGAAACTGAAGTTAGAAAATAAAGTTCCTCAGAAGTTTCCAAGCTCAAGACTGTTTCTCAAACAACAGCCAAAATATCTGTGCTTGTGTCGAGGGACAGGTGCAAGGAGGAATTCTTTTTTTCCTACCTTAAGGCAGGGAAACATCTTTGCAAACCAGTGTAAGACGCACAAACAGTGCAAAAATTTAGGCTTCTATAATACAGTTTAAAGCAAACAAACAAAGAAAAAAAACTTCCTTAACAATGTTCCAGGAAGAAAACATAAACTAAAACATAACGTGCAGATTTAGAGTAGAAGCTAGTGGTTTCCATTTTTCAAGAGACACAAATTGTCTCAAAACCAAAAATCTATTTTTTCTTATCTCCCACAAAAATTGACTAATTTTCAGTTGAATGTCCCTTCATTCATTCCCGTGGGTTTTGTTGGTTTTTTAGTTAATAAATTTTATAATCCTAATGTATAAAAATAGTCCTACAAATAAACAGGTCTTAAAATATAAAACAAAGACTGTTGAAGTTTTTCTGTTCTACCACTGTAACTACACTAAAATGTAGTATTTAGTTTTATCTTCTTAACCCATAATGAATGTGCAAAGTAAGAAGCTATTAATTGGGTTTGAATTTTGCAAGTCCTCCTCCTATCAAAGCTTAGCAAACTATTTCATGAATAATAATGAATTGCCTTTAAAACCATCCTGTAGGACAATTTTGTGTAATGACTTACAAAAACAAGTACTTCTACTTGAATGTAGAATTTAAGGACTAGACTCTCCATCAATATTTTTGACGTACAAAATAACACCTCTGAGCAAGGGAGAATAATATGTAGGGAGAACAAACAGTGAAACAGAGCTACATTTTCATGTGACAAAGCAACAGAAAAGAAAAAAAGAAGTTGTATGAAGATTTATCATATGTTCAATATCACACAGGTATGCACAGATAAACCTAAACAATATTTATGAAGGAAAAATTGATTTGCTTTTTGTCATCACAAAAGACTATCAAATTAAAGGCATTAAACTGACAAGAATAATTTTTATTTTCCTGAATTCAAAACTGTCTAACTTTAAACTATTAGATTAAAAAGCAAAAGGATATTTAAATATTTGCAGTTAATACAATGTACTAAAATATAATCAAAAGAGGAAATTAAAAAAAAAGCTTTAAGAAGTGAAAAGGTAACATGGTGATCACTACATATTTAGGTTAAATAAATGAAGACTGGTGTATATCAGTGGTTCAGAAAGAAAAGTTAAAGAAATCTGGAGGAAAGGGAGAATGAACCTTTTCAACATCAATAAAAGAAATATTTGTAATAATTTTTCTATATAGTGTAACTGCAATATCAGAGTAGTGCTGTGCACTGTAAGCCAGTTTGAATTTTTAATAACAACATTCTTATAAAAAGACAAGCAAGAAAAACTATGTCTCATTGTTTTAAAGACCAATTGTGACAAAAAGCACGGAAAGAGAAACCTGTAAAATGCTTATTTTCTAAAGAATACACATATAATTTTATACAGTGTTATATACTGCTCAGACTGCAGAAATGTTTGACTAAGTTTTGATAAAATCATCTGTTCAAGTTCTTGTCAATTATACAGTAGAACTAATGGGTAAACAGTATATTCAGTAATTAATAGATGTGAATTCTGAAAGTACATTCATGTATTTACAGCAATATGCTTCTAAATAGAAAGTATCCCTATAATCCAAAGCAAGAGGAAAGGCTGTTTTTTTCAAAACTAGTGTTCAGTTATGAATGGAAAGTTTGATTTTGTTTTTTAATCATGGTTATGAAATTCTCCCCCTTAAATCCTGTTTAAAAAATGATTTTAGAACTCATAAGTGGAAATTTTGACTTGCAAAGTCACTAGGGAAGTAGATGTTTTGAGGACTCTTCTGAACAAAATAATAGCAATATGTTTTAGTCTAAAATAATAACAAATGTAGATTATTAATTACACACTCTTTGTCCATATTGAACACCCCCACAAATGCATTAAGGGGGATATTGCACAATTCTAGTTCCCATGGTTACAGAAAAAGATTATATTTGATAGCACAAAGGATTCTTTAAAGGTTTATCTTCTTGAAAGTCTAGGACTGGTAGGATTTTCTCATTAAATGCGCTTCTTCCAAGAGTATTCCTTCTTAATTTTAGGGTTGTTTTGGCTTGGTTTTGTTTTTTTTCTATTTTTTTTTTGTTTGTGTGTTTGTTTGTTTCCGAAACATATGTTCAGGGCATGGGTGTGTGGTGGGTGTAAATAAAATCATTAATACAGGTACAGAGAATACTTAGTTAAAAAAAGTAAATACATTAGTTGTTTCAACACTGAATCTTAGAGAAGTTGTTCTAGTTGTCTACCTCAGCATATAGTAAAACTAAATCTTAATAGAAGGAAGAGGTGAAAAATACCCTTATATCCTCCTTGACTTAAGCAAAAGAAACACAGCAAATAAATGAAAACTAGTAATTTCTATAATGCTATCTTCCTAGGAAATAGAGAAACCAAAATATTGTGATTTGTAAAGGTGAAATTTGTACCAGAATACAACCTTTAATATGAAGAATTCAAAAGGTCCCATTGACATTAATTCAATACTTCTAAATAACTTTGCCATTCGCTATGAAAGAACACAGAAGTTTGACAAACCTAGTGCATAACACTTTTGCCATTACGCCAAAAAGAGAAAAACAAATGAATGACATTTACTAAAAAAAATAACTGGTGAAAGCTCTTTGAATTTTTCTAACATCAACATTATCAAGGAAGATCCAAGACACTGGAAACTTGGAAATCTCTGACATCAAGTACTGTCAGGCACATTTTTTGAAGCAAGAGAAGAAACAGCACAGGAATGAGAAAGCCAGTGCTTCTGTTTTGCTGTATCCACTGCCATAATGACTTCCCAAAATACTCTTCAGAGCATAGAGTTGTTGGACAACATAGAGCTCAGAAAAAACATATTTCATCATTCCTTGTATAGCTAAATCCATTCCTTAAAAACTACAAGGACTAGCTTATTGCACATTTCAAAATGTGCTTTAAGAAATATTTTCCTACCTTAATAAAAAGCAACAACTTTTAGGATCAAACAATATCCTTTGTACATGTGACACTTGGAGTTTATCATTGAGGGGTTGGGGGAGAGGAGGAAATCACTTAAAAGTGAAATGATAAATCACTCAATCTATATAAGATGGTTTCAATGCTGACTTCTGCAAGGCAGAAAAAAGTTTTCAATTTAATTCTTTCTAATCGCTTGCCTTAGTTAAAACTGTTTCCTGACCCTTTACCATCAAAAATTGGAAAAAACAAGTCATCTTGCTGCCAGTGAGTAAAAAACACTGTGCACAGCAGAATACCAATTCAGCCTGCAAAGCTGGTACCATTCCCACTTGTTGTGTTTTTTCTTTTTCTGCTGAAGTACATCATTAATGAAGACTACAGAAAAGCACAGTAATTTGTTTTTCATGTTAACCTCTTCAGCTCACTACTATGCACAGCAAGACCGACTGCAGCACTACTGGAATGCTGGCATCAAAATTACCCCCTTTCCTTCATGTCTGCTCATTTTGACAAAATAATGATCTGCAGACAACCAATAAAGGGCTTTTTTTTTTTTTTTTTTTCCCTTTTTCCCCCAAATAATTGATGACTGAATCTACTCTTGTTACAGTTTCCTGGGAGCTTATATAGGATTACAATTTAAAAAAAATGTATTCACTGAAAGCTTCCTACAGTTGAACTTTTTAGGTAGCATTGTGACAGTCTGAAGCCTAGGGTTAGACTACAATGACTGATTCATTTGCTTTGTTGGAGACAAAATTTTAATTTAACTGTATTCACTGAGTTAAATTCACTTCTCCATAATGGCTAAAAGTAATTTTTATTAATTACCCAGGCAAAACTTACCTATATTGCCTTAGTTTTGAAGGAGTTGATAAAGCCTTCACCATGTTTAAAACATAGCATTACTTTTACTTTTTTAATTTACCTAATAAATTCATCCTCCAAATTCCTTAAGTAGCAGCCTAATTCTGAACTGCCTTTGAAAAGCTGAAGCTGAATTAGTGTTATCCTTCCTTTATATTTCTGAAATAATCAAGGGCATTCCTGGGAGTGCTCTCAATAGTATTTATCTTTTTCTTTTCCCCTTGGGTTGAAAAGTTGTCCTGGTTGATTTTTTTTTTCTCAAGCTAAATTCTTTCAGGCTCCTCCATCAAGCAGCAGTGGTTTCTGGAGAACTTCAAAGCCTGAGCCGGGTACTGACCTGCACCTCCTAGACATGCCTCCCTTGTCACAGATGACAGAGCCATAGAAGAATATTTCCTTCCTATCACTGTCATGGCCCTTCTGCAGGCTGAGCAAGGACACAGACTTTACTGGCCTCGCAGTCTGAGACGGTCTTTTGTTTCAAAATTGAACTGCTTCAGCAAGAGGAGGATTCTCTTGTCTCAGCTCCGGGAGCTGAGGGGGCATGCACATGTATGGGGGTAAAAACTGAAAGGCTGGTGCTGTGAAGGGAAGATATAAACTAAAAAAAAAAAAACAGTTCAGGGAACTGTTATTGAGCTAACAACCACTGCAGTGCAGAGGAAAGAAATGTCATCAACAGGAGCTTTAGGAGAAACATCACTCCACCCATCGCCAGAACAGATAGGAGAGAAGCCTCTGCCCCTCATGCCCAAATAATGTTTCTCTTTGTGATGATTCCAACAGCTATGAACAAAATCTACCTTGTAAAAATCAATAAAGCTTGAGAAAACTTTCTTCCAGCCTAATTCCTATGAAGTCATTGCCACGGAGTTCTCCAAATAACTTTTCAGAACACAGTTGTAACTACACCCTACGAGGAGCTGAGATGCTCCTCAGAAAGTCATTCAGAAAGAAAGTCATTCAGTTTGGGATATACATCTTTGTCACCTGTGTTTTTAAGGCTGAGGTGACAGAGGAAGTATTGATAGGTATTTGATAATAAGTATATAGTATTTTAAAATAATAATAAGAGCAAACATTTTATGAAAATAAGATGCAAGGTTAAGAATTTATTATAATACGGCTAAGAAATTATTAATATGTAAGCTACTAGGATCAGAAGTGAGCCACAGAGCAGAGAGGTTTGAATCTATTATTTCTCTAGAAAGAAGTATTATTATTTTTTGTTAGTGAAACATTAAAATGGAAAGAATTTTTCTACTCAGTGAAATGCATAAAATCATATTATGAAAAGGAAAAAAAAAAAAAACGAGAGGGGGCATATTTTCATAAGCCTTTATGTACATACACACTATTGCATACTCATGTTTGTGGGCTATTTGCACTAAATTGACTAAAGATGCCAAGCAGAAATAGAATATTCATTTTTGAAATATAAATCATCAAAGGATGAATAGTCTCTGGCACTCCCTTGGGTTTATGCTCTTTGTTGGCTGTCTGTCTCAGCAGCTTCCTGAGATTGATGTTCAGACAACCTACTGTTCCTACATACTCCTCCAGACTTGCATATGAACCTTTGGAATCATATTTGAATGTATCAGAAACAATCATTTATTCTCCCCATTTTTTCCAATTTGCATGAGGAATCTCTCATGTTTGCCACATAAATATTTTCCATTTCAAGAAACAGAATTGATCATTTATCAGAGACTTTACCCTGATATAATCTGAAAATATTCCAGCACACGAAATAAAATAAAATCAAGTCAATCCAAAATAAGAAAAGGTCTCTGCAAGAAACACTTGAAAATTAAAACTCCTGGACCTGGGTATTTTTTAGATTAAAGGCTTTGTAGGAAGAATTTGGAGTGAAACATGTTCCTGGAATCTCCCTGCTCTGGCAGGAAAGAGAAATGGGAATAATAACATATAAGGCAATCTGAAACAATACACTGGTAGTTAAAATAAAAATGTTTTAGTAGAGGAATGGTAAATGGTGCAAAGCAGTAATTAAAGATTTAAAAAAAAAATCTATTTTTTTTCTGTTCATTGTTACAATTATCCTCTACAGATAGTTGGTTAATTACCTTCCCTTTTTATTTGGCTGCAAGTGATAAACTGAAGAATCAACAAAACAGAGGATAACACGAAACAGAGAGTACCAAGAACCCCTGTTGCTGATGCCCATACATGCTGTCTTGCACAGAGAGACAAGCATAATAATAAATGCATTTCTTTATACACAAGGAAGCAGTTGGAATCACCTGTTTTTTTGTTTGTTTTTTTTTAAAGTAGAAAATTAATAATGCATTTACAGAAAACTGCTGCTTCAAATTAAACTTAAATCTTGCCTCTCTCTTCTGAAAATAATAAATACTAGGGAAGGGCACAGTAAGTTCTTATTTAACATGAAAACTTAAAATTATTTCAAGAAGAAATATCAGCCTTCCAGTGAATGCTACTTCATCAATATTTCAATGTAATACAAAGGGAAAAGTTGAAGAATATTTTAATTTTACATGAGAAACAAATGACAGTTGTTAGAAGAAGTAGAACAATACCTCAAAAAAAAAAAATGCTTTGGGGGGAAAAGTTTCACATGAATTATGTTTTGTAGAACTGAAAAAGAGATTTAGAGTGATAAGGAATATATGACCTGTAAAGGAGGGATAGCACATTATAAAGCTTTGAGAAACGAATAGCTGGATTGTAGTAGAATCTCTTTTTCCAGGAGACAGATAGTACTTGGTATTTAAAATATGACTGCCTTCAAAATATTTGCCCAAACCCAATTACAGGTCATCAAGAACTACAATTCATGTACCTCCCTTAGCAACAGACTGATTTTTATGAATTGAGAAACTGCTCTGACAGTCAGCTATCTACTTTTTGGTTATTGCTTCACTACAGCTAATTCAGATCATGTATCGCTTCCCATGTAAATCAACACTTTCCACATGTCTTAACTGTCAGGTATCTTTACAATGCTTTCTAGGACATTAAAAGTATTAGTCATAGGAAAATATTTTTCAGCTCATCTATCCCTTAAAAAAACCCCAATAGTTTGGTTTTCACAATGTTGACTAATAAGTGAACAACATCACCTAATCAGCGTGAAAACTGACTGCAAAAACTCAACATTTTTAAAGTGGATTATGACTTTCTGAGAAGCTGAGAGATAGTAAAGAACTGCTGTTTGATAGCAGAACACATCTTAGGACTCTTTTGTGAATGAATAAGTCATCCCCATCACTCAATTTTTATATGTTTGGTATGCCTTTCTGTCCTTATAGTACTGTTTTCCTTTATCAAAATAGCTTAATCTATAGCCTTGTTTTCTAAGAAACACGAAGACATCAAAACCTTTTTTTTGAATTAACTCTAGAACTACACAGAAGTGAATGTTAGAATGACACGTTAGAAGCAGTACACATGAAAAGCGCACAGAACATTATTTAATATTCTGAAAAATTAAATTGCAGAGAATTAATCACTGGCTCTCACCTCATCCAATGACTTACAACATTAAAAAAGTTTATAATGAAAAGTAGTAAAAATAAAAACAACAAGGAACCAGGAGCCAATTGTTGAGTTATTCTGGGAGCTGTTTTGTTGTTCAAACAGTCAGTGTCCCGTGCCATATGAGAGACTCAGGGATATCTCATTCAGAGAGTCCCAAGCCTCCCAGAGGTCTTGTGTCATGCCAGTCTACTCTGTGCACAGCTCTTAGCTACATTAAGGAATCTTAAGTGGCATTAGATACCTTACTTTAAGCAACTGAATTAAATTTAAATAAATGCTGCCAAAAGGCAGTTTTGCAATCATATATTTTCTTTTGTTTGTTTTCTGGGGGACTATGTAAGCATTAACTGTCTACTCCCTTTAAAAAGCATATTATTTTGTATTTAAACATACTGGCTATAATTTTCCTTCCTGACTTGTAAAGTTTAATTTATTTTTGGATTTTGACCCAAAACAGTATTCTTAATTGCCAGTATATTCTACAGTGTGGAAAAATCTTTTTTATAAGACTCTTGCAATTAGGAATAATTTGGTGTCAAAGCATGGTTTCTGGCTTGATTTGATTCTTTATATGCTATTTCCTCTTTCCCAAATTGGAGGTTGCACAGGGATTTTTCTCTTTTCAAACACTGGTCTAACAACAGACAACACTGGCTACAAAATATTCATTCAGGTTAAATTTAATCTAGAAATACGTGCACAGATTCTTTATAACAGAAAAAAAAAAAAAAAAAAAAAGGATCAAAGGTTGAATGAAGCCTTATTTGCCATACATAAGGGAACCAAAGGACATTGCAAATCTAATAAATTCTTCAAAGTGCCAGATCTTATCCAAATCAAGAGAAGAGTAAAATTGCTTGCCTCTTCAGTGAGGATTTATTTCTTACTTGACTTGGTTGAAATACAGAGAAGAGAACAAGATCCTGAACTGATACATAGCCTTATAGTTCCACCAAAGTCAAAAGAAAAAGCAGATTTCACAGCATCAGAAGATTAGCCCTTAAGAGATCAAAACTGAACAGGGTTTCATCCCTGAAAAAAAACCCCACGACCTAGTAACTTTAGAATATGCTCTAATGGACTTGTTACTCATACGACAAATGGTCAGTGTAGCATCACATTAAACACTGGTTTGAAAGAGTAACTTCTGTCTTGCAGCAAACTGATTTCTGTCCAGGACTGAAACAGTTACACTAAGACAAAACAATCAATCAGAAAACTTCTTTTCTTTGGGGGTGTTACCTCTCCAGTCACCACTCCGCTTGAAGGAACTTTACAGCTATTTGAGATGTGCAAATTCTCTACAGGATTGCACTGTAAACATTTTTTAATCTTTTGTGCAAGGCTATGCAAACAAAATCACTGAATAAAGTGTTGCTTGTATTGGGATGAAATAACTTACACCAAAAAAATAATCCTTTATTCACAGGAAAATCTGCAAGGAGTCTGAGGCTTAACAGCTGTATCATAAATTCCCACTGAAGATAGGAGCTGTGCTACTCTGGCACATAAAACTATTAATATTCACTACATTATTTCCAATGGGAAATATCCATGAGCCACAAAATTACTCTAAAAATTTTTAGTGTGACTGTTGTATAAAATTATCATAGAGTAAGTTCTGAAAATATATACAAAATGTGTTGGGTTTACTTGTTTTCTTGAGTATTTCAGATATCTTCATTTTTTCTTATTTTCTTTTACTGTAGTTTTCTTATTCCTAGTGTAATTAATAAATTCTCAAGGAAGTACACTTTCACCTGAATGATCTAAACTGAGACCAGCCTCACCATTCCAGTGGTGCTTGTAGACAGAGGCAGGGGCTGCAGAAGAAAGCTAAGGATAAATTATGGAGCACAGTAACAGAAGGATTTCCTTAAACATATTTATTTTCCCTTCCTCATGTGACATGAGTTGCTGAGGGTCTCATTTTCTCTGGATCCAAAAGCAGAGAGATCAGTAAATTAAGTGCTTGGATAGCTCTAGGGCAGTGGTTGATTTATTTCCCTACCAAAAGTAAACTCAGTTTAGCAGATCGCTGGTGGTGCAGTGTTGATTTTTGTTGTTTTGAGTTTTTTTGGTCCCTTTTTAGTTTTTTTTTTTTAATACAGTCTTTGAAAAATATTGATTTGAAATCAAGTTTTTTAATCTTTCTCATTTATACATTGTTTCCAATTGAAAAGACTGAACAGATATACAGAATCACAGATTATGCCAAATTTAAAGGGATCATCCACAAGGATCATCAAGTCCAACCCTTAGCCCTGCACAGGACCATCCCTAAGAGTCACACCATGTGCTCCTTGAACTCTGTCAGGCTTGGTGCTGTGACCACTTCCCTGGGGAGCCCGTGCCAAACCACCCTCTGGGTGAAGAACCTCTTTCTAATGTCCAACACAAACCTCCCATGACACTACTTCAAGCCATTTCCTCAGGTTCTGTCACCAGCCACCACAGAGGATAGGGTTACCAATTGCTGACCATGCACAAGCTAGAAAATAAAGTGTTTGAATTTCTGAAGTTAAAAAGTATAAAGAAGGGAGATTCTACCATAGATTTTGTAGAATTATACTTTTTAATATTTAATTAAAAACCAATCAACCAAACAAAAAAACCCTTAATGTAACAATAAGTATTATCTAGTCATGGTATTAGATTATTATTGTTGTTCTTGACTCATAAACTCTACAATTTACATAAAGGTTTTATTTATATTTTATAATGCCTTGGTCATCAGAAAATAAGAGCATTGTAAATAAAGATTTTTTTATTTTTATTTTTTATCTTTTGGTGTTTTTATACCACCTAGTAAGAAATTAGTCATACCTCAAAAACTACAAGAAAATTACATTTTGTCCTGAAGCTCCCGAACAGGACAATGTTTATGTAGTTGTAGGAGATTAAGACATGATTTCCTTGTTACCAGCTTACCTTCTGTCTTTAAAAAAACAAACTGAATTTATTTTCAAAGGTAAGAAAAAAAAGTAAAAAAAACCCCCCACAACAACAACAATCAACACCATAAAATCTCGTATTGCTAAAATGGTCAAAAGCCAAATTATTTTTTGGAATGCACAAAATGCTATGCATTTCTTCTCTGCTGCTCCAACTCATGCTGTCCCTAGTGCCCTGCAAACACTTCATCTCAGCTCACTAAGATGAAGCACCCAATGCAATTCCTCTGAAGAAAAATGTGAAAACATGCCCTGTCTATGATAATGGGACCACTTATGCCAATTATTTTGCCCATTGTGATTATTTTCTTCTAATAAATAGCTTATGTGATTGGCATAACCACAGACAACCACAGAATTAATGAGGTTGGAAAAGACCATGGAGATCATCAAGTCCAACCTTTACCCAGGTTAACAACCTACCCAACATCAGTCTAACATCTGTACCATCTAAACCATTTTAACCATCTAAACCATACCACTAAGTTCATCATCCAACCTATCCTTAAACACATCCAGGGACGGTGACTCCACCACCTCCCTGGGCAGCCCATTCCAGTGGGGGATCACTCTCACAGTGAAAAAGTTCCTCCTGATATCCAACCTAAACCTCCCCTGACGCAGCCTAAGACTGTGTGCTCTCGTCCTGTCACTGGGAGCCTGAGAGAAGAGACCGACCCCCGCCTGACTACAACCTCCTTTCAGGTAGTTACAGACAGCAATAAGGTCACCACTGAGCCTCCTCTTCTCCAGGCTGAACAACCCCAGCTCCCTCAGCCGTTCCTCATAGGGCTTGTGCTCCAGCCCCTTCACCATCCTCGTTGCCCTTCTCTGGACACGCTCCAGCAACTCAACATCCTTCTTAAACTGAGGGGCCCAGAACTGGACACAGCACTCGAGCTGTGGCCTCACCAGTGCCAAGTACAAGGGAAGGATAACTTCCCTGGTCCTGCTGGCAACACTATTTTTGTACAGATTTTGCAGTTTGTACGTTAAGGATCTCCATTGGCCAAAGTAGAAAGTCCCTTCTCTTTTGCTCAGTTGTGGACAACTCAACCCTATGCACTGCATTGCATCAATCTCAATGCGGTGCTGCCAGAGTCAATAATTGGCTACAAATTTGTCCAGGACTGACAAAATACTTGACTCTGCTATAGATGCAACTCCTCTGTTTTGTTGCAGAAAAAATTCCACTGCTGTGCTCTCGTATCCCCTCTCCAGACATTGGGTTAGAGAATGACAAACCAGGCTGGTGGGATGGCAACATCAGTTAAAGCCCCTCAATGTCAGAGTGTTTAGTTTTTCACTTAAGGGTAGAAAAATCAAAGGAAAGGACTGTGCTGATTTAACCCAGCAGGCAGCTGAACACCACATAGCCACATGCTCAGAACCAGGCCACAGCAATTTATTGAAACTGCTAATACAAAATACATAGGGGTTTCTAGCTGAAAATGTGAAAATGAAGACAAAAATTATAATTTTCTGCCAGCTGGACATAATAGCATCCAGGTAATGAAACTGGTGTTACTAGGAAAAAAGAGCAAAAAACCAAGTATAATTATTTTAAAAACCTCATGAAACAAACAAACAAAAAACCAACCTGAAATTTAGATGAATGTTTGATGGTTTAAATCAATTTCCACCGTGATATGATAGTACATTTCATAATCATCATTAACAATTATATAAAAGCTAGCTAAATAAATTTGCTAGACTCTATATCCTGAAAAAATGCACTGAAAGTCTTTCACTTAACTAAGAGATAAAACTAAATTAATTTTCTTTCTGATTCTGTACCATCCTCAGCTGATCCACATTTAATGCAAGGAGAATAATGCAGATCACATGTTTACATGACAGTTTCAACAGAAATGGCAACATATATAAATAAATTCATGAGTTTTTTAATCTACTAAGAAAACACTGTCTTCTGATAACAAGGGGCATAATGGAAATAATTTCACAAAAATATTGATTTTTGCTTCAATTTTTGCATTAGAGAGTTGGAAAGTGGGGAATTTTGCCTTCTTTGGCATTTTCGGGAGTTTTTTGGTAGCTCTGTGTTGATTTTGTGGCTGTTTCTTGCTTGTTTTGTTTTTTAGAGACTGGCATATTTTAAAGAAAAGAGGAACAGCATAGATATTGATCTTAAGGGCAAAAGACTGCTTTAATTTCATTCCAAGTACAGCATGAATTATAAATGCTTTCTAAAGCCTGTAGATGTTATCCATGCAATGAAATTGTAAAGCTGAAACCTAACTCCACAGCAGGAAAAGAAATGCATAAACCCCATGCATGTACAGAGGCACACAGTTAAGTGGGAGCAAACATTCTGAAAACAGCAAAGAAGGCTATATATATTTAAAAAATGAAATAAGCATCTGAATGCAACGCATTTTTTGTTACAGCATAAAAGCTAGATGATTTCAAAGCAAGAGGACTTTGAAGGTTGAAAGAAACTGGCATCCAAAGACATTGATCTTAGTCAGAAATTAAAATACATGAAAAGTTTTTCTTATTTGAAAGAACAACTGCACAAAAGATGATTTATTTAGCTATTAATTCCATCAGCTGCATTTTTTGCATTAGTATGAAAATAAAATTGTATTTCCTTGCTTGGAAATATTCCTAAATTATTTTCACTCAAATGTCTATAGCATTCTGGCTTATTCATAGAGATGAAACATATCAGTAAGAAAAGAGTTAAAAATAAAAAAAAAAAAGTATGGCTTTGAATTTCTTAAGATGCACAACAAATTAAGAATTACTTCAGAGGAAGTGTGATTTTTCCAACACTTCCTCTTAAACCAATAATATGTAAAAGAACTATTGATAAATGGATATGGATGTAGACTAAAGAGGATATGAATTAAATTACCAAATCAATACGAAGTATCAAGCAAGTCTATTAAGAACAAGGATATTTTACTATGTATGTAGGGGTACTTACATCAGTAGTCATTATCTTAAAATATATAGTCTCCATCTGAAATTACAACAATGCTGAGACTATGCCTTCTCACACATCTTTTATGCAATGCATTTTTCAGCATGGATACGTTTTATAGGGTGAACTCTTTTCTTTACCCCAGACAAACATCCATTTAAAACTCATTTGCAACTCCCTTTACTGCTGGTGAAACACAGTTTCTTCACAAAGATCACTCCTCAAGGGATTCAGATTGATTGTTTCACTTAATATATAGTGACAAAAAGATTTTTGATCAGAGCTCCTAGTACAGGCATCAGGTGGCATTACTTCAAAGATAGTGCGTGTTTTGAGATGAATTGGGTCCTAACATTGGCCCCTGGTGAGATACCAGGCTTAGAGTGTAGTCACAATTTGTTCTGACATTGTTTCATTGCATAGTCTGGCCCTTCATTTCATATATTTAATAAAATAGTCATTTTATATCAGAGTTCAGCATTTCACTGAGAAAAATATGCTTCCGTGACTAAATACACACGGAATATGGAGGACAGCCTTGCTCAGCATAACCATAAAGACAAAATCTAAAGCTATGAGATTTTACCTCTTTTCCTCCCAAAAATGGGCAAGAAAAGTAACAGGGGTCAAATTACAAATTTTTGTACCTGAAAAAGCATCTGAACTCTATAAAAACCTCATTTTACAATGCAGAAATATGTAAAAGTTAGTTTCATTGCTACAGAATTAGCTCCGAATTCTACAATTTAATTTCTGTGTAAAACTTTGGTTTCTTTTGACAGAATTGTTGAAGGAACAATGTAGAATATTTCTTTTAGGGAGTCCAGCTGGAAATCAAGAAAATTTAACTGATTTATATATTTATTTTATTTTTTTTTAGTGTAGAAATATCTTCTTTTTCCATAAGGGCTAAAGAAGTAATTCTGTCTCTTCAATCATTCCTCACCTATCTTGGGCCAATATTTAAAAATTCATTTATACTTCAGGAGACATGTTGAGACTACTAATTACTTAAGACAGATTTTATGCATAATAATTTGATGTGTGTCTATGCCAGACAGATGTGTATGGAGTTATAAAATTCACACCCTTAAAACTGTCATATGCTCTAGCAGCTTCCACCTAAACAGAATTAAATTAAATAAAGTATTTTCCTTTTCAAAAGATTTTAAATCAGTTTTTTGAAATTGCTTAGAAAGACATTCAAGACAAATTGACATATTTAAAGCCTATTTTGACTGTCAAAAGGAGGATTTGTTCCAAATTTATGAATTATATATTAAAAACATTAAAAATTACAATTTTAAATTCTTTTACTTTTTGTGAACATTAAAAATAGTTCACTTACAATACTTTTGTTAAAAAAAAAAAAAAAAAAGATGCTAAGACTTTTAGAAGTTATTTCAAATAACCGATGGGAATAGGTTACAATTTGTATTTGGACTGGTGTAGTTTCCCTCCTGTAGGTCTTTTACTCCCAAGTGGGCATCATCACACTGCAATGAATATCTGAATCACTTTCAGAGCACATTTTTCAAATGTTCATAGCCTACCTCCTTCCATAACTAAATTCTTTGGGGATTGAATGCTGCTAACACATTTTGTTCTCACACATGCCTGTTTAGAAAGAACCACCTTCTTATCACTTTTAATTAATTTTATTCTTCTATATTCTTTTATTTTGTGTTTTAGCATAAAGCTTCTTCTCTTGGCAAATATCTACGCACCATTTCAAAATGCATTTTAATGTATAGCAGATGTCTTAACAACTGCCAGAAAGATGGATCAGTAGTGTGACTGTCTTGTCTTTTAAAAATATTTTAGCTTTTCTCTAAGTATTTATGTGGTGATTACAATGCATTTTGAATGAACACAGCTTTCCAAATAATCTTTCCCCTTATCTTTAATTTGTTTTCTGCATTGAAAGGCATAATCAATAATTCATCCATTTGTGAATTCATAAATATGCCTCTTATAATGTATTCTTTTCAAAGTTTTATTTTTCTGACTTAATGAAATGAATTCCTATTACACTAACCAGCATAGCTGAAAGTTCTGCTCTCAGTTTCAAAGTTGGACAGCAGCAGGCTGTGAGTCTCTTCGAATGAGTTGCTAGGACTAGACATCTAAGAAAGATAAGATTATCAATTATAAGCAGAATTTTAAAGCTGTTGCCTTAAAACTGGCATGTCAGAAGAAATTTTGGTCCACTAAGTGGAAGCTCCGAACAGCAGCATGAAAAATACTTTGCAGAAATAATCAAATTCCACAAGTGAAACATTACCTTCCTTTGACTTCTTCCTGGTTCAGCACAGCATGAAGAACAACCACCTCCAAACAATCATTGTAACAGCAAAGAAAGCAAAACCCATAAAAAGTGCAGCTGTTACAGAGAGCTACACTTTTGCCCTTGAAGGAAACAAAAGTTCATAAAATTAATTATTTCCAAGAGGCCCAGGCATGGTGTGTGCCAAGGCCAGCAGTGTGGCACAAGTTCATGGCATTGTAGTGCAGCATCCTCCATCCCCATGCTGCATTCTGATCTCAGAACTGCTCATTAGACCTTGGCCTTGACAAACAGCACCTGGGCTCAGCCTCTTGAGCTCATCAGAAACGTTGCCTACTCCCCAGAAGTACTGCTGCCTAAGGAGCTCCTGGTTTTTAATGAACAGCCCTGAAAACTTATTTTTCTTGCCTGAGTAATAACCAAAGTAATATTTTTGTTATCCGACATTCAAAGAAAATTATCAACCTGAACGGATGGAAACTTGCCATGATCAGTAAACGTACTTTGACCCTATAAACAGCAGCTCTAAGTAAGACCCTTTGAGCTCTCTTGGACAGCAGCAGGCTGTGACCAGCATCTCCCTCTGAATGGGATAGTCTCAGAGCCAGCACACTCCCACATTTGCTCTACTCAGAGGATCGCCAAACCATGGATCCTGGGCTGATACCCTGACCTCAAAGCTCAGTCCTTCACCCACTGAGAAGATGTGAAGTCACCTGAAGTGAATATTTCATTGAATTCGAGGGGAATTTTTCACAGGTACCTCGTACAGACTCTATGTCTGTGTGCGCCCAAGTGTGCACATGATACAGCAAATGTACAAGGAATGTTTTTCTCCTAGGTTCTTACACACAGAATTACACACAGAATTAATAAGGTTGGAAAAGACCATGGAGGTCATCAAGTCCAACCTTTACCTAGGTTAACAACCTACCCAACATCAGTCTAACATCTGTACCATCTAAACCATTTAAACCATCTAAACCATACCACACTTTAGATTTGTAAGTCGGGCCTATAAGAGAGTTGCTGTTGGATTACAGTAAATTCTATATGGATTTTTTTCTAAATTGTGTAACTTAAGAACTGTTAAGTTTGAGTGCTTTTGGGCCATTAGGCATAAACTGGTGGTCAGGTCTGGGCTCAGTTTAGCACAGAGGTCTTCTCTGAGAATACTCCATATTCCTTTTCATCCTTACCCTTTCCTATCTTTTTATATCCCTGTCTCCACCTCATAGATAAGGTTTCAGTGGATTTTGGTTGTAGATTGATTGATTTGAGATTTTTGTTTGCAGTGTCTGTGTGCCCTAACCATTTAGTAAATAGCAGAGTGAGCCTTGCCAACGAACTTGATTGTGCTTTCATTTTTTTCACTGTTTTTGCTGATACTTTTGCTTGTGATTCCTTAAGCGACCCCAAAACATCCATTCGTGACAGGCTTAGAGAGCCAGGGAGCAGCAGAGACTCCCAAATGCCTTCCTGTACATGAGCAACTGAGAGAAAATTGAGTTATACCCTTAAGAGTTTGCCATGCCACAGCTCTCAGGGTGGACCCAAAACTACCACGTAGGGTGGAAGGACCATTGTACAGCAGAGAAGGAAGCTGAAGGTGATGTATCCCAAGGTGGCACACTTTGCACATCAAACACCAGCAAGAAGGTTAATAATTCTGTCTTGCTCTCAAAATTCCCTCTTGTAATGGAACAAACCTTCATCTCCATCAACCAGGAAGTAAATTGTGCTAGTTATGATGTTTTCTCCTGGAATGCAGGAAAACATTATCTCTTATGTCATGAATGGGGGATATGCTACTGTCACACGGAATCACAAAGTAAGCAACAGGACTCCAGATAGTAAGAATTTTATGCCTGTGAATAATTTTGTAGGGTTTAGCTTTATGCAGTTACAGAAACCTTGATTCTACACTTCATTTAAACTTCCCAATGTGACAAAATGTCAATGATGGGGATCTAAAGTAGAGAAAATGAAAATAAGTTAAGTGAATGTCTAGAATCATCTTAACTGATTGTTTGTTAATTCACACCATTGCAGACAGTTGAGGACACTGGGATAACTTATATTTTAATACTATTTTTCTGTTTCTAAATTCTATTTAGAAATCCCTTGGAACCCTTTTTGCCTCATTTCGTCCATTTAGCTCCACAGTCCCCCTCACTGATGAATGAAGTTCAGTGTTTCAGTCTCCTGTCCTTGGAAAAAGTTAAAGGAATAGAGTATTAATGCACACATTCAGTATTGCCAATGAACTGCCAATTTCTCTCAAATGGACTCCTGAGAGGCTAATGAAGACTCTGGATTTCAGGGAGTCCTGCTTAACAGCACCATTCTAATTACAGAAGGATTCTGGTAACTTCTGCTGTCAGTCACTGACATGGTGATGAAGCAGCAGGGAAAGCAACTACAGCCTCATTCAAAACTGTAACTCAATTCTGATATTTTAAAGTTCCAATAATCTTTGTATTACTGTTGCAAAGTTCTAGGTGAGCCAAAGAGAAAGTGTTCTGCAGTGGGTTTACAAATCCGTGAACTCATCGCACTGCAGGGTCTTTCTGAACGCCTGTAGTTCACACGAACTAGAATTTAGGAGAAAAATGGATAATGGATAGCAATGTTAGATTCAAATAAGACTCATGCACTGTTTTTCTTTTCAAAGGGACCAGAGGCACAGAAGTAAGAAAACATTAAACAGTCTACCTGCTTTTCAGATTCAGCATTGTTGTGAACCATTTCTGGATGCATACCTAGCAATAGCTGTTGTTAAAATGTGTAAAAATGTACCCAACAGTTGTGTTTTATATGATGAGATGTGCCTTGAAAAATCGTACTGTGCCAAGCAGCTGTCATGAAACAAAGCTTCCCATTACTTCTACAGCTATTCATTTCCACAGCAAATCTTGACACTGTAAGTTTTCTTCACCTCAGCACTAGATTATTGCAATTTGTTCTACCTGTTGAGTCCTTGTTCTTAATTCACTCCTTTAAATCACTCACCCAGACAGAGCTGCTCCCTGTCACAAAAGAATTCCAAATATTGCAGCTTAGAATTTTGACTTTACCAAAGTTTGCACATGCTTCACAAAATTTAAAACTTACAAAAGCCTGTCCTGCTTGTTTTTAATCCTAATATTTAGTATCTTGTAATTTGTTAACAGAGAAACCACTGGATAAATACACAGCTAAGCAATGTAGACCAAAATTATTACATTATTCTATAAAGAACAAATGAGATATTTAAAATTGATGCACATTTCTAAAACTGAACCCATGCATCTACAGGTCATTTACGAGATAATTGTGATTGTATAAACATGACAACCTCCTTTTGCTCTATGAAAATTCACACAACATCTGTTGTATACATTTGTTACAACTGAGCAACTTGCTGAAATATTCTCTATTTTCCTACACTGAATTAGGATGGGAGGGACTTCATTGTGTTGTAACTATTAACATGAAAAAAGAAAATGTTTACAGGTAATGCTCTTGAGATTAATTACTGACAAACAGTCCAAAGCAGTACTACAGCTGGAATTCAGCTGCCTGAACTACAGGCATCAACAACCCTCTGACATGCCCACACCAGCCTTCAAAAGGCCTCTACTGCCCATGACAAAAAACTGCAGGAAGCTCTCACCCTTTCAACTCTTCCAGAGAAGCAGCTACAGGCCAGGTACTGCTGCAATGAAAACTTCAGTAGACTAGTTCAAGGAAGAAATACTCCCCCAAGTTTTAGTAGAAGTTTTTAAAAATAAGAAAACAATGTTAGTACTGTCTTCTCCAAAAGGCACTTGTAAATGTCTAGAAACTTCCCACCCATTGGAGAGAAAAATAAACAAGCCTCATTCCTCCTATTTTGTTGAGTTCTTTCGACTGTCTTATATAGTTTCATGAAGATAAATCTCTGGACTTTCATTTTACCTTTATAGTTTTACCAGAAATGTTACAAGCATCTCCACTCATTTTGGAAACAGGATTCTTGTAAGGAATTTTATTGCTATAGTCTGTGGGATAACTATGTGACTATGATGAGGCACCAACATTTTTGGTTTAAATACATTATGCCAAAACTCTCAGGATGCTCATCATATGCCTGTAATTCTTAAAATGAATGCAATCTGCTCAGGAAGACACTGCTATCTCTTTCCAGAAAACAACTGACAAGGACAGAGTTGAAAGATAACATCATTTTCCTAAGCTATACATTAAATTGATTACTGTTACATGAGATTGAAAGTGTAAGGACTGAGAAAGCTTCAGGTACACAAATCCTTGGAGAAGGAGAGTCATTTTTCAAGGGCATTTTTGTGACTTTTGAGAAAGGAGAGGACTTGACCTAGGAGAACACTAAAGAAAAGCTTGTAAAAGGTTAAGACATCATGAGATGAGATATGTGTTAATTCTAGTTATATTAGGTTTCCAACTACCTCTGTAACCTTGTATTTCATTTTCTCTAGAGTCTATATGCAGAAGAGGTACTTATATAGGTGTTCATATCTGTACAGACTGATTTATGTTTCCGTGTCTTTTTGACATTGTTTTTTCAAGTCAGGTTTTCTCCAAAATAAATTTTCTACTCAATACTCAGTATTGCCTTTCAAAGAGGGTTTTTTTCAGTTATTGTACTCCTTCAGAGAGAAGAAGTCCTGAACCAATTTAGACCCTCTGAACACTTTTTGCATAGTACATATGGACTTATAGTCCTGGCACAGCTGGACAGGGAAAGGTAAACTGCAATTTTATTGTGAGAAATGGGTGATCTGTACAGATCTGAAATTGGGAGGACTGCAACAAGAACTGCAGCAGCTGGGGAGACAAAGGTTATAGATCAAAGGCAAACAACTTGCTGTTGCTTCAGAAATTACCACCAGTTACCAGGAGTTCTGCAACTGACCCGGTACAAGATCTCTTCCTATTCCAAATAAAAACTTATTTAATTCAACAGTTAGAGCTAGTAGAAACAAAAGCACAATCACTACAATGGACATGCAGTACTTTGCAAACTTGTGGAAATTCTCATTTGCCAAGTCTTGCTGAAGCAGCACTTATCCCAGGAACAATCAGAGATGATACCACTCTTAAATACAAGTAGATTTTCATATAAATAAGTTTTGTCAGCTTCAAGTTAATCACATTTTTTGCTGAGATCACCATTGTCTAAAAAGAACGCATAATAATATTAAACTAGATAAATTGGGTTTTCAAAAATAATCAAGTATACTTCCTTTACACGTAGCTTCATGTGATAAAGACCTTTTCATAAGTCTGGTATGCTTAACATATCTTTTTTATAAAGGTTTTTTCAAATCTTTTTAATGCAGAACATGGCAGAGTATATCATCTTTATTACTGAATGAGTAAATAAGCAAATAAGTATTGCTCACAATGCAAAACTGGAAACCATTATAAGAAATCACTAAATCATGGAAGGTGGGAGGGAGTCCTTTTTCTACACAATGTGTAGCCAAACTCTGCAAGTCATTATCATAGACAGCTCTGGATGACAAACAACAGAGATTCCATAAGAGACTGAACTTAAATTCACGGCAGAAAAATCTCCCCAAATCTATGATGCATAAAAACATCCTATAGCTCAGCAAGATCCTAAACTGCAGTATCCCAAGAATCTGAGAATATACACAGATGTGAATCTGACTGTTACCCCCCTGGTAATTCCTAAGAGACTTCTATATTTGGCTGGAGATTTTAGCACTAGAAGTATATGTGGGATTCTGCATATTTGGGAGGTAAGTGGGAACATTCAGCAGCCTTTTTGGTTGACAATATGTAAGACACACGTGCACTTTTTCCATTTGGAAGCACCTGACATTTTTTTCTCCTGAAAAGGATTCTTTTAAAAGTGAGATTTCCTTTGAGAGTGATGTTCTATTCAGAAGGACTGTTTGTACTTAATTCTCTTCAGGTTCTCATTGTTTGGTCAGCCTTTACATGCATTCCAAAAAATGCACAGCAATAGGCACTATAGATGCATAAATATTATTCAAGATCAAATGATCTGAATCTAATTGAGAAAAAATACACACTGAAATGAAACACAGTATAGATAGCTAATTGATCATCATGAAAAACTAGGACATTCAAATGAATGAACTAATGTCAGAGAATTATAGCTGTTGGCTTCACTCTCTATATATCATGATCCTTTTATTAGGAGATAAAAAAATGCAACACTCTGTCTTTGTTTCAACCTCCGCATATTCCACAGTAAAATTCCAAATATAATTACATAAGAGTTGTTTTCTCCTTTACATATTAAATTACAACCAAAGCAGTGTTAACAAATAATAGAATATAGGAAAGCCAACAAGAATTGGTTAAAACAATTGGAAAATAATATTCTGTATAATATGACCATGATAAACTCTTTCCCCATCATTTAGCCAATAAACAGCACTTCCATTCATGAATTTGTAAGATATTTTTGGACAGCTTAGTCTCATTTAATTGTGTTTACCATTTTATTTCCACCAGGACTCCTAAGATTTACTAAGATCTCTGAAAAATAAATAATGAATAATTGTTTCTGACACATAACACTATGTCCAGCATACACCAAAGTCTTCTGAAATGGAAGGACCAATGTCCATGAACTGTAATGAACCTGTAAAGCTCTTAGTTGTACTAATACAAAATAAGCCATATTGAAAGACATTCCTGAGTGGTTTAAATTCCTTTTTGTGTCATCAAGAAACTTGTGGAACCAATTCCAACATACCATGCCACTAAGCAAATGGAAATCTATGTTGATACATTGGTTCTCTATTCAGCTTACCAAACAGGAGGTTGAACTGGGGAATTCTTGGTGTCTCCCCCTCCAACTGATATTCTACGATACTAAATTAAATTCATTACTTGTATAAAACTTGAAATAAGGTGTTGGTATCAGCTTTGGAAGAACTGTGTGCTACTAAAGACTTGTTTAACTTTCAAAATACAAATGGAAGAGTCAACTTTAGTTATGCATCTACTACAGGCATTCCCAAAATAGTCTTATGTCTAAAAGGAGTTATGCTACACACTGAGTATTGGCCTGAGTATTTCAGTCATTTAGAAGCTTTCATCTTGCATCCAGTTCTACAGTCTCTTATCTGCAACTCTCTTATCCCTCAGTTGGTTCTGAAAACTTTTTGCTTATTAACATGACAAATACAATGATTTAACTAAATGAAATACGAGCATAACCTGATCTTCTTAACCTTTGCTAACTACAAAGCTTTCTCTAAATTGTCACTTCTAACAAATTAAAAAATATTTGAATTTGAAGCAAATTTCTTATAAACAAAATCAGCATCTGTAATTGGTTGCAGTTACTAATACCTGCCATTCAAAGAGGTGATAGAAATAAAACCTGGAGAACAGGAATATTCTTTAATCACAATGTTGTCGACTGTCAGTTTTATACAATCGTTTCTAATGAAAGGTATTTACATCAGAAAGAAGCTGTGTTTGGGTAATGACAGGTTCAAAAAGAGACAGAGAAGAAAAGATTTCCAGTGAAGAACTCTTTCTATTTGGCATTCTTCTCATCCTGTGCACAAAGGAGAATGTTTAAAATACTTAACAGAAAAATAAAGTTCATTGTTGTTCCAAGAGTATCCTGGTGACCACAGAAAAATGGACGACACCCTTTCAATATTGAAGGACACTTCCTCTTAGAGAGGACGGATCCACCATAATTTACTTACTTTGGTAATTTTGTCCATTCATATACACAATACATTTTCTTTTCACTGAGACATTATTTTCCCCTCCCACTTGTGTCAAAAAACTTTTGAACAAAATCCTATTAGTGTCTGATGATTCTTTTCTTTCTTCCTCTACATTCCATAAAGAAGTGCTACAGTCAGGTCCCATGAAATTACGAGTGAAAAACAAATTGTGATAAAACTTACAAGGAACTTCCTTAGACTCCAGTCCCACAAATGGTTTCCATAAGCCTCTCCCTGCCTCTCCATTTACTATTATCTTTTTGCATTTTAGATGGGAAATAATTTATATCAATACTAGCTTACTGGAACTGAAGACTTCTGCCAACTACTCCACAGCGGGTTGGTGACGTGGCCAAACAAATGAAGAAAGTGAAAAAGCTCTTTTAGGTTAGATGGCAGCAAGATTCCATGGAAGCTTCCTTAATAAAGCTGGGGAGGAACAGGCTGTAATTTATAACATCTCATCCAGTAGGAAATACACAAAAAGTGCCATATATCTATATTCAAAAGAATGACAGTAAGGTCTCTGGCATGGCCTTACATCTAATTGAAAAGGGAAAAGAAATGATAGGTGCATTCACAAAACAAACAGAAATGAATAAGAAAGATGACATTCATCCTGCAATTTACTGCCAAAGTCTTTACCAGATGAAGAAATAAGAGAATTTCAAACAAATTTGCATTATTTACAACCTGTTTTTTCATGGAGTAGGCTAGAATTTAAATAAAAATGTAAGCACCACCTAGGAGCACTCATTTTTCTTTTAAAAGTTTTTCTGATACCATTTAGAAGTTTCTCTTTGAACCACTAGTTATAATCCTGATTATATTAAAAATGGTTAAATAAACATAAACCCAAAAAGCTTATGTATCAACTCTATCCCTCCTTCTTGCTGAATTTTAATTTGCTTATATTTGTTTTGGGTTTTTTTAAAGATGCTTTCTACAGATAAGTCATAAAAAAATACAGCCTACTGAAATATTAATTTATGTTAAATTGTTTTAGCCTAAGCTTTTCTTTTCTTTTCTTTTCTGATACTTGCACTCAGCATAAAATAAGAATCAACCTAACACTGGTGGTAACAGACATTAAAATTTCATTTAACTCAGTGTTTTCCTTGTATGTGTCAGATTCAGGCACAACTAAAGTATCATTAGCACTGACCTCAATAAATTCCTCTTACCATTAAGTTTGAAGTTACCCAGACTAATTGTTATCTAAGAATCCCCCAGCTACCACATAAAGTTAGATTAAGAGCTGAGATAATTTATTCAAAAAAGCTTATATAATTAAAGCCTTTAAATCCATATTACAACAATGGAATATAAAATATTTAAGAGTTCTCAACAAAACCCCAATTACTAACTTTTTCCATAAACCCTTCAATCATGTGACTGAGCAAGGTTTAGAAGCCCTCTTCTGTGCTTCATCAGTAGCAATTTATGTGGTTTCTTATTATGCCGCAAAGAAAGAAACAAAAATTTCTTTGTGTAGAATGTGAAATACAACACAGATTGTGAATATGTTTTAGTAAATCACTACCCTTATTAATCCAGTTCATTGGCAGTGACACAGTAAAGTGTTTCCAAGTTACAACAGGGGAAAAAAAAACTGAGACCTGAGAGTAATGCCCATTTCCATTTGCCTCTGCTATAGACGGTAGGGTACCTGACATCTTAAGTGGCAAAATGAGGGGTGATAAACAGGTTCAAACCTTTTATCTTCTGCTTAATGAAAAATACTTACGAGAAAATAATAAAACCACATTAATTTTTCTTGTGGATTAGTGTTTTATATTAATTATTAGATATATTATCTATTATTGGTTGCATTAGTTATGCAACAAATTTATTACATTTGTTTATCCTCAATCACTTCAACCATTTTTTAAACTCGCAAATGCCAGTAATTCATTTTTCAGTCAAAGCTCAATAAAGAACCACAATAGTGTTTTAATTCTTGGGAACCCTCAAACTTGTTCATATCAACAAAGAACAATGTTGATATTGTCCTTTTCACACAAGCAGAACAAAGTGGCCTGGATGATCCAAGATCTTCTACCACTTGGAAAGAAATTACTTCTCCTGCAGGTACTAGGTCCATGTCAGCACCTGTCCCCAGGTGGGGAATAACTCAACAAAGGACAGCTGCAGCTTCCTGAGACTTCCCCCTCACCTTCTGTCTAGAAGAAGATTTAGTGTGAAAACCTTAAAGTAGCATAGCATACAACTGTCTTAATCTTTAATACTTGGTTTATTAGATAGCATAAAATAACACTGGAAAGAGATTAAAAGAAATGCAGAAGATAGCTTGGCAAAAAAAAAACCAAAAAAAACCAAAAAAACCCCACAAACAACAAAAAACCTCCAAAACTGAAAATATCTCAGAAATAAAAAGAATCAAAATGAAGCTGAAACTGGAACTTTCTATAGGCTAAGCTGACAGAGCCAAGCTGTGAATAGCTCATTGTAAAAGCTCCTATTAGTAACATTTACTTGCCTTGTATATAAAATTTAGAGAATTTTATATTAGTGACACCATCTTAAAAATAGGCTTTCCCTTGCTACTCAGTTCCTCCTGCACCAAAGATAGATTAAAGCAAAGGTTCCCATCTGCAAATACTTTTGAGACCCTCTACACAATTTAATCTATCAGTTCTGGTGAGCTTGGTATTACTTCTTCCCAAAGACAATGGTCATCTGGTAGTAAGCTTCCAGCTTGGAATATTAAGTTTGTATTCCTTCTGATTGCTTTGTAGTGATAGACTGCATACTATTACTGTAAGTGCACTCTTTGACATGTATTTTATCAGCCTTTACAGGCTTCATCAACATATTTAAGACAGTAAGTATAATTCTCTTTGTTATGACAGCTTTGTATACAGTGACAGGCTTATTAGGCTCTCTTCCTCAAAGAGAAAAAACCCCTAGAAAATATCCAATTGGTGGCATAATTTAGATGTTCTGAGTAACTCAATGAAGTTCTGAATAACTTAATGACTTCACCACTGACTGCAACAAGAGTGTAGGGAGTGGCATCCTTGTTGGAAATGAGCTCCTGCAAATATGCTCTTGCTTCTTGCCTGGGACAGCCTTACAAATAATGTAAAACTTGGAAGAAAACGAATCACAGAAGAATGAAAGATTTTTGACAGCAAAAGGAGGAAAGTAGAAAACCTTTTTTCCCCGTCAAAATATAAGAATTATATTGTCTAAGTAAATACCTGATTGTTGTTTACATCCTTTTGGATGCACATGTAGTCCTACAGCCAACACACTTTACTTTGAAATGGAATTTCAGAGGTAAAATACAAGACTCAGAAAATTTCAGCTTTTTCCATAACTAGAATTCTAAGATAAGCCTTTGGCACAATAGCAGCGTTTATCATCTATTTTCCACATATGCACAGTTAAATATTGGACAAGTTGAATGTTGAAAAATTCTGTGTGGAGTTGGGAATAGAGGAGAAGCAAGGTACACATACATGTACGTACAAAAGGAGCTCTGAATATGAAGGTCCATAAGGCACGTTATTTTACAAAACGTTTTGAGTGTTTCCAAAAGTAGAGTTCATCACAAAGAGTTGCTAAAATTATGTTATTCAAAATTGTGGATGTGAGATATATAGCTCAAAATTCTAAACTCAAAACAAGTGGAAGTAAACGAAGGCTGATAGCTGGGGTTTTTTTCTGACTATATCCATTCATAGCCTGTCCAGTTGTACAGTAACATGGTTTTAATTAATCTCCATCAACAAGATTAGTTTACCTGTGCACTTGTCTATGTGAAATGAATATAAATATTACAATATCACCTATGCATTTAAATCACAAAGCTCATCAAATTCTGTTGGCAAGGTGAAAGATAAAAGCTACAGAAGGTCCTTCCCAGCCTCTGTCACTAATGATAAACAGCATTAAATGCCTCTGCAGACACTAATGCTGCTATCTTGGGAACACAGGCAGCCACCATGAGAACTTTACAGCTTCACTAATCATACTCTTGTTTGTCACAGAACACCAAATAAAATCTCAACGAGAAAAAGCAATAAATATTAACAGCTATGAACAAAGGAAGGTCACATTAATATGTAGATCTTTAAATACAAGATGCTTTCTTCATTAACTAAATAACTTGTTCATTATTATAGAGTGTCAAGGGGGCGTAAGGGAGAGAATGCATTAAAAAAAAATCCCTGATTGAGAGGTTTCATATATTATCTACTCAACATTTAATATTTACACAATAGGGAATTTTGATTGCTCTGCTTTTAGTTCAAGGTTGTAAGATGTTTATATCATCTATTTTATAACCTATGTATATTGTTCAGCTTTTGCTTTACCAAAGAAAACAATTGGTGAAGTTTAGTTTTCATCTGCATTTATCTTTTTTTTTTTTTTTTTTGGTTTCTCCTAAGTTTTGATTATTTTTTTTTTTTTTCTCCAATTAGAAAGAATGTTCAGGACATATCTGGACATCCTCTTTCTGTCTGATCACAGATCCATGATGATGGCTTTTTCCTTCAAGAACTAGATGGAATTATCCCCACCATAAACTGCCAAAGGCTTCTTTAAAAACATAGTATTAGACAGACTTGAGCTGCCACCAGTGTCTCAGTGCCTATGTGGATGTATGCTTAGGTCTTGCAATTCATCAACATCAACAATACTTCTACTACTCAACTGCTTGGCAAAGGATTAGCAAGAACAAAAGCAAGTGAGCACGTCCAAATTCCACTCTCTCTTGCATAATGCTATACCGAATCCAAGTACATTGTTTATACCCAAATGGTTCAAAGGCTTTATAACTTTCACTTTAGTTCCCCTAACACCTTGTTTATACTTTGACAAACTATTCCTACCTTCCCTTCACTCAACAGCAATCACAAGGCCCACTCTGTATCAACTCCTTGTGATGCCGTGCACCCTCTTGAGAAAGGGAAAAAATAATGTGAGATTAATGTGATCAGACACTCCACCATTATTATTGCAGAAGAGGTGCACAGGCTGGTTCCAAAACTAGTTGTGAATTATATTAACAAGGCCACACATGTAAAGCCTTTTGAGAGTGCAGAAAGAAGACCTGATTGAAAAAGCCAACTCTGAAAAAGCAATTAGACAGCCTCCCATTTTGGCCCTTCCCTTCTCCTGCAGTACCAACCTGGACCCAAACACTCTTTCCACAAAAGCCACGGCATCACTCAATACCACCACATTTATGTGACTGTTCTTGTACACAGGCACTGAAGATACAATGAGATTATCAGAAGTTAGTGGCCTGTGCAGGGCAGAATAGTCCTGTCACACTTGAACAGTATCCCTGACTCAAGTGCATGTGAGAAACCTGAACATTAACAGTATTTGAGATGTGGTTAAAAATGAAAAACTGTATTTTAACAACCACTTTAATATAATAATAGAAAGTTAGAATTCTTAAGAAGCAAATATATTTAAGGCTATATTCAAACTGATCTTCAGATGGATGATTCTTTCATATGTACTACTTCACTCAGAATAAATTTTACCAATTCCATTTTTACATATTGTAAATACTTACATTTTTGAATTGTAGGCTTATTTATATCTATTCTCCAGATTTTCACATTTATACAAAAACAACAAATGTATTAATACATTGGTTCAACCAACAACAAAAAATGAATTTGACCTTATTTTAATAAAAATATGTCATAAATATTTTGTTCTGCAGAGACCAAAAGACATGAGGAGTAGCCACAAAAGTCAGCAATGGTTATTTTTTTTTTAAATGTAAACACATATAAACCAGATCAAGTCACAAAGCCAGGTATCATTAGTAAATAGAAGATGCTCAAAGACAAGCATGTAATTAGGACAAGTAAGTATTAAGCTTTCTCAGAATATTCTGGTATCCTGCAGAAAGGTTTCACTCAAGGATATCCTGTGGTGGAGTTGGTACCTTTCAATCTAACTGCTCTCACAGTATTTTTTCATCTCTAATCCAGTTGTTGCCCTTTTAGCCTACATAAACTTTTCAGCGTGTACAAAATCCTGTGGCAAGGAGTTCCTCAGCCCAGTGGTGTGTTGATTTAAAGACAGATTTCTTCTGAAGAGCTGAACCTCAAGTTCTCTTTTATAGCCCATGCTGAGGAGACACCCCAGTGCAAAGTAGAGGGAGATACTTGAGGCGGAGCCCCCTAGAGACTCCATTATCTTATGGCCATTTCCCCTGTGTTTTTATTGCTTATAGAGCCTAACAGGCTTATATTCTCTGCAATATATGTGGACTTTCTAAACATATCACACACAATTTTTTTCTCCCCACTGAAGAGATGAATATTAATGCTGAAAGGTTCAGAAAAAGATACCCCATTCTTTCCTGAGTCCATTTAAAGCCAAATTCAAGAAGAACAGCGGGATCCTAAAATGGTATTTCAGACAAGACATTTTCAAACAAGGCTGTTGTTTGACTTTCAAGCAAAAGACTTTTAGAACTCATTCATCAAAAGATAAACAAACATAAGAGACCTTATCACACCGGTGTAGCAGATGTAACAGAAAAAAAAGAAAAAAAAATCACACCTTTGACAAAATGAGAGATAAAAGTAGATAACAAGAAGCAAACAGGGAACCACATTAAAGTCACTATCTTGAGAACTTGTTACAACTTAGATCCATTCAGCAGAGATCTACTTCATAGCAAAAATCTTCTCAGGCTTTAAGAAGAAATTACACAAAAGCTGTCGTATCAAAACACACATTCAGGTACTAATTGAATGTCCTACCCTATTCTGTTAGGACATAAGATTTTCAGTGAAGCAACAGCAAAGCAATTTACATTCACGAGTCTGATCATGAAAGAAGGGAGAGTAGGTCTCAGCCTCACAGGAAAAATAGAAGAGGAAAGTATTGTGCATTTGAAAACTTTCTAAAATTAAAACTTCACCTGTTTTGAGCAAATTCAGGTACTTTTGGTCACACACTACAGGCCTAGAAAGCACTTGTCTCTCAAGGAAAGAAGCTTTTAAAAGTCATAATGATGAGTGAGACTGAAAGGGGCAACTGGATAAAAGCCCTGTGCCTCAGACTGAGTCAGCTCATTAGCAATGACTTCGAATAAGGAATATAGGGATTTCTTGGCTTATTCTTTAGCTGGTAAAGAGAGCCTGGTTCCTCTAGAGCCTAGAGAACAGTGATGGAGAAATTAAGCACTGTTCCAATTATTCCTATGGAAGATGGAAGCTTAGAAGTTAGAGATATTCAAAAATCAAGAAAAGTTCAGGAACAAGCCCGCAAAGATTAGCTTTTCAGAAGGAGGAAATTTTTTCCACACTCAAGTGTAATAAATTTCTTGTCAATCTCTTGCATTAAAAAACCAGAGTTGTTAGACAGTAATCCAAATAAATTCTCCTAACACAGAGAAATATTTGAAAATGTTGTAGATATCAAATGCATTAAGTGAGGCTAACAGTTCAATCTATATTGTTTTTTGACCTAAAACACTGAGTTTGGACCCAAAAATGCTCACAATGAACACTGTTTTCCACATGCCCATGAAGTGTCAGTGATTTCAGGTAAGTTTCAGTGAGAAACTACGTTAAGTATCATAAATAATATTATGGCTCCATATGGAAGACTTGACTGAGGTTTTGAAGGGTGATGGATTTTGCTGTATGACTAATACCAATCCACTGGGCATTATGATAGATATGGGCACTTATTTAACTACCCTTCCAAGGGACCATATCCTTCTTAGTCATCTCAGGATGCAATAAATCATTTATATCCATTTCAAAGCTCTGTTTGGGACATAGTCTGTTGAAACGATCAGTGAGAAAAATAGCAGTTAATTCCAACAATTAAAAAAACCTTGCAGAGAAACAGTTGCTCACTACTGATTGGGAAGCCCATCTTAGAAAATAAAATATCAGGAAAATCATCCAAATAGATAATATCTTTCTGGGTTGAGTTTTGGGTGATTTTTCTTCCTCTGATTCCCCCCAAGGGAGATTATCCGTACTCTTCCTCAAAACACATTCCCCTATTCTCATTGATTTGATATTCCCTACTGAAAATTACTTCAGAAAATAAGTAATTATTTTAGTAAATATTATTAGCAAATTATTAGCAAATATTTAGTGAAATTATGTCATAACCCAGTGTCTAAACTGCCAGTGACCTGGTTCAGGGATGACTATGACATCAAGAGGCATCAGAGGGATTCAGCAAGAACACCATACAGCTACATCATACAAGAAGCTGTCATAGCAGGAGGAAAAACAATCAAAGTCAGAGGTAATTTTTTCTGTGAGCAGCAGTTCCACTAGCACTATTCCAGAAGCAGTGAAAACTTCCTGTCAGAACAAAGCAAGAATCTTCAACAGCTGCCTACAACCCACCTTTGGAATCTGTAGCAACAGACAACAGCAAAGCCATGGAGACAACAGCAAAGCCATGGAGACAACAGCAAAGCCATGGAAAGAAGTACATCAGAAATTTAATCTTGCAAAGTTTTACCTAAGTGTTTAATTTCAGATGTGGTTGTGGGAGTAAACTAGCTTACTCTTGTGCTATAAGTTAAATATCTGCATAAGCATGTTCAGGTTAAAGATCAGAACCTGAATCTGTAAATCCCATTGGAATTGGCCATAATGTATCTGTATTTTCTATCAAACCTATTTCAGAGGCACCCATCACCTCTGGATAAGTAACTTAGGAATTCACTAGTCCAGAGGATAAGAACTGTATATATGGCAGTGTAATAGAAAACATCACCATCCTGTTCTAGAAAACTCTCACTCCCTGTCAAGGTGGCTAAATTAGAGCAATTTCTTTTCCAGAAAGTCTTCTGAAAATATTTTATAAAGTTGCTCAAAAAATACATTCAAGAGTATCTCTTGATACAATAATTCACTTATATAGAACAGTACATATTTTAAAACAACAAAAGATAGCAGATTTTATTTATGTAATCGAGGACTGTTTATCTCTTCAGCTTTTAAGGTTATTTCTATAATATAAAAGACCAATATTCTCATAAAATGCTGATTGTTTAGAAGGATATTAGAATACAGATCCCTTTCAATAAACAAGGTATGACTAATCTATATTATTTCAGGGAGAATCCATGTCTCAACACATCACCTCTCCTAGCTGCAATTCATTTTTTAATTTCTTCATCTTTAAAACAGCATACAAATATAGGACCATTTCTGCCAAGTGAAAGGATCACTTGGAGGTCTCAGATATTTTTCCCCTCCAGTACTATCATAAGTGATAAATTACAAGAAATCACAAGCCTAACAAAACAACACTTTTAACTGTATTGTCATATTTATTACAGAGCTCCTGGTTCATTGCATTTTGGCATTTTATACAACTGGTTCTGACAGTGATTAACATGGTTTGGGCTTCTGCTGTTTCACCCAAGAGAAATAAAACACCAAAATCTCTGCAGGTGTGTAATGGGCCAGGGATTCACAATCTGTTCTGCAAAGTCAGACTTCAAAGACTTCAAAAACAAAAATCCTAAACTTGGCATTGCCTCTGTAATCATTTAAAGCTTTTTGCATATTTCAAGGAATTCCAATTTCAATGTTTTAATCAGCACTGTTATTCAACAGTTTTCTGCATCAATTTAACCAATTGCATGACAAAATCTCCATTAGCTTTGAGTTTCACAAATCAAGTAAAACAAGGAATAGATTTGAGACTAACAGAGCAACCTAAATTATTAACTACTTACTTGAACTCGTAAGGGGTTTTCACTTATTTGAAGCACACTGTTCAACTTTTCTGATGCATATGGGCGGTTAGAATCATGCAGTAATTAGAAAACAGCAATCAGACAGTTGCACCTGCAGTAAAGCAGCCTCAGGACAAGATCCTAATTGTTTCTCTGATTACCAGTCTAAAAGTAACATAGAATTTATTAAAGAAAAGTTAAAATTCAGGTTACAATTTCAAGTTCTTTACAACTGAAAAAAAGAACCAAAAAGAAATCCCAAAATAATACTTTCTTTTTCTACATATATTAATTCAAAACCTGTCTTGCATGTTATAGAAACTTTAAAAAGATACTTTATCATTAAATATCTCTAGTAAGAAGTGGAGAAGACATTTAATTGCGATTTGTTTTTTCTTTGAAAGTGTATTCCCATATATAAAACAGACTTGATTTTATAAGCACTTTAAGGTTTTCTTCCTCCCTACTCAAGTGGCATTTTTCTTGACCTTTGGCATTTAATTTGAAATTTCAATTTCAAAAGCATAGTCCCTTAACTATGAGACTAAATATTTTGCCTTAACAGAATACCGAAGTAGTAAGGTATACATTTTCATTTTCTCTTGGTGAGAAGTTACAAACCTAACTTCTGTTTTCAATTATAAACTTCATATTCACAGTTACAAAATACTCATCAGAACAAAACGAGTAACCATAATACAACATAAACCACTGAAAACCACTTATACCACTTTGCTGAAGACTCGGTCTAAACCAAAAATATAAACATCCTTTTGATCATAATAAAATAACATCATCACAAAGATTACAACATAAACACAAAGACCTGAGAAGCTGCCATATGAGGAGAGGCTAAGAGAGCTGGGTTTGTTCAGGCATGAGAGAAAAAGGTTTATGGGAGACGTTGGCACCACATTCCAGTATTTAAAGGGTGGCTACAAACAAGACAGAGACTCCCTTTTTATGAGGCAGCCCATGGAGAAGATGAGGGGTAATGGGTATTAAGTTACTTCTGGGGAGATTGCAATTGGACATAAGAGGACAATTATTCACAATGAGAACCATCAAACTTCGCAATAATCTCCACAGGGAAGTGTTGGATTCCCCAAAGTTGGACACTTAAGATACAGCTGGGTGAGGTGCTGGGCCATCTTGTGTAGACTGTGCTTTTGCCAAGAAATATTGGACCAGATGACACTCATAGTCAGTTCAAAATTGGTACTCTATAATTCTATGATTAGTAGAAGGAATAAGTCGAACAAATCCACCGTAAGAAGAAGGTTAGAAGTGCCATACAGTCTTTAGCATTATCCTTACTAGATGAAGGCTAGCTCAGAAAAAGTCTATTAGAAGTCTTTTTAATTCCATAGCTGTCCATGATTTAAGATGAAGCAGTATCCTGAACTAAATAAAAATAAACAGAAAAAAAGTAAAAGCCACAGCTTATTCTTTATGAACAATTCCATACTTTTATTTTTTCTTTAAACTTTTAGAACTTTGGCGTTTTGCATGAGTTATAATAATGTCAGTCTGAGGGAATTTATGTGTTTGGGATGTTGTATTTGCTACTCTTGGAAACCCACATACTTCACAGAAAACTGTTGCAATTATACTTCACACGAGGGCTTAACTAATACTAAGCAAATAATGCAGTTAAAATATAGTACTAAACTTAGCTGAAATAAAAGCAGTACCCCTATAGTGAGAAAGAACAATATATAAAAAGCATTGTAGTCATGGCATAGTAGGAAAAAAGTTAAAAGTCATACTCTGCAGAAGAAAGTGCATTTAATTAGGAAAGTCCACTTAGTAGGGAGCATTTCTCAAGTCATTTGCAAAGAAAAAGATGGCACAGATGCTTCACAATGGGAAGTCCTTAAGAAACTCAATATAGAAACTTCAAAGTCCATTCTTTCAAAGAAACTTGATTCATTCACCGGATAACATTTGGAAAGGTAATATACATGACTTTTCTAAAGTAGATTTTCATGTATCATCATATGCTGATTTCATTCTTCATCATTATTCACCACTATTTTTGATGTTAAGGAAACACAATTTTAATAAACAATATATAGCCACATGTATATACTGTATGGCCTCTGGTGTGCCTGTATTTGAAAGCCTAGAGGCACAGCACACAAAATCAGAATCTGAAAAGCTGCTGTGTGCAAAGGAGAGCAAAATAATGATTTAACATAACAAAATACAGAGTAAAAGCCCAGGTGGTGTCTGCCTTCAATACGTCCTGTACATACATATAATCTACTTGGAGAAGTAATTAAGAAACGGACAAAGTTCTTCAAAAGTGTGAGATTCAAATCTGAACAGCAGAAATGAACAATTAGGCTTCATTAGAAGATTCAAGTGTCACCAATTTAAATATCAGAGAATGCAAGTCAGAACAAAAATATGCTACATTTCCCCTCCTGTTTAATAGCAAAAAAATATTGTTACCATCATTATCAGCTAGGCATGTGTGGTAAAATACTAGCTTCCTTCCCTATGACACAGAAAAATATGAGACATATAGGAGCTAAATAAGATATAAATACAGGCCACTCACAGAAGGTTTGGGTTTGGTGCTTTTTTTTTTAATCATCAGGCATCCAAGCAAAGAACATAATATTATGCTCTCTTCCACTACACATATTTCACAATTGCAAAGTGAAAGGAGACCTTTAACGTTGTTTGTGTGTGTTTTCTTTCCCAGAGCCATACTCTCCCTCTTCTAGGTCTGTAACACTATCAGTCTCTCTGAATTGTAATAAGCATGGCATAGAATAAGGATGTTAATTTTGCACATTAATTCAAACGTTGTAATAAAGTATTACCGTGTCTCCTTGATATGAAAGTTCTGTGGTATTATTCCTATGATTATTAATTCTTTGGCATACACCCAGAAGTATTTATATTGTATATAAATTAATAAATTAAGCAGCCAGCAGTTAGCTGAAGTCACTCATTCCAGTTTCTGTTAATTAATAATGTGGCTGTCATGTTAAATCAAAGGATTTGTGCAAAAAAACCCCCCAAACCTTAAACTATTAGCTATCAAACTTTAAAGATGCTAATCAATACTGTCAGCCTGAAAAAAAAACTTTCAGCCTTCCCTGGCATCATTTTTCTCAAATAATTTTTTTCTTTTATCTCAAATACTTTCTCTGCAATGCTTTGTTTTCAGAGAAAATGAGAAGTTGGAGAGGGCAAAGAATTCACTGAAAAAGCTGACTGGTATATATTAAATATCATATGCATGATGAGAAATGCAGAATTAACACTGTAGATCCAAATAACTCCAAACTATCCAAAGGCTATAAAACACTCTTGGCTGATAATGACTCATGTCCCTGAAAGTTTCATTTTGACAGATATCTTTGGGATTTTCCACTGATACAAGTCTACTGAGAAAAGACAAAATCTGAGCGTGCAGCTTCACTTATCATTTTGATGCTTAACTACTACAAATACTTTTCATGCCAAATTTGAGAATCCAAAATAAAAGTAGCTCAACACTATGGTATCTGTTGTACTTCACTTTGAGATGCAAGCAGTAACATTTCTTTTCAGCAAGTAATGCAACTATTTGGTAGTAAACAGAAAAAGCTCATCCTCACTATGACTGTCAAACAAACAGTTGGCAAGAGTAAGGGTTACTGAGTATTCCAGTTTTCTGACAGTTAAAATTTCCTTCCTATGCAAAACTGATTTAAGAGTTATAAGGCATATTTTATAAGTTTAAAAAAAACAAAGAAATCAACAATTCCCACTAAAAAACCCAAACAAACCAGCAAAACCCCACAGAAAATGAGTAATTGGAGCATGGGTTGCAGGGTGGGCGGATGTAGCTTGAAATGAAAACGGTTTAAGTACTGCATTTGCTTTTACAAAGATAACTACTAAAAAGGGACCTTTTTCCTTTACAATAAGTGTTCTCACTGTATACCCTGCCAATTCTACAAAATGGCGATTCCTAACTAAAGAGATTTCATTTTAGAAATAACCTTTATGCAGAAAATGTACAGAGAAAACAAGATTTCATGTGAGTTCTCTTACAGACAGCACTGTCATAATTAGATATGCTATACACTTCTGTGAGAGTTACCTCTTAGAGCAGTTCACATGGTGTTGACCTTAGTACCCTACAAGAAAATGCCTTCACAAAGTCCAGAAAAAACACACCACCAGATGATGATGACGATGACTACTGATGTGGCACTCACAGCAGAAACTGTACTGCCTGTCACTGCTATTCTGTCCCTCTGCTAGTTCTCAAACTTTAAAACATCTAAACATCAAGACAGACTCTTGCAACTCTGAGGCAGGTACCCTGTTAATGACTCTGATTCTGCAGGGACAGAGAATTTTGTTAGCTAAACCAAGAGAACATTTAGTATCAGGCTGTTCCATACAGGAGCCAGGGAGAGGGACTGTTTTCCTGGCAAACCCAACAGGTAACACCACCAGTGCAGGGCTCTGCCAGTGCTGCCCAGACACTTGGTGAGCGTAAGGAGGGAAGCCCAGGGGTTACATGAATTGGGGATGTTCAGACAAAAACCAGCTGTGGTGGCTCTCAAACACCCACATTTAGATTCTGTCCCTGATACCCTGCGTGTCAGCACAGCAGGTTTAATGAGCACGCAGAGAACTCAGAAGAACTATCCTGTAAATCTCATCAGGAGGACCTGACCTGAGGCTACTGCAGGTCTACTGAAACAATCTTTAATCTGACTCAACAAGCATTCGGGATTTTCTTGTGATGTTTCCTAGCAGACACTCTAGTGTAGCTTGACCTGTAGAATATAGAGGAGGAAAAGAATAGACATGTGAAAAAAGAAATCAGGCAGTGGAGAAGAGAGAGTAAAAAGACGTATCCAACAGATTTGTAGAGTTCATAATTTAAAATAGCTCTGCATTTTTTTGATAAGCAAACTTGAGGGACAATCAGAATGGAGCTTGAGCATAGTATTTCTAAACTATATAAAGCCAAAAGGAAGCATCCAAACCGTTCCTTTGTTGAACAAAATACTTTAGTTTTAGCAAGAGCCACAAATGTTCATGATTCATCTTTTGGAGATTAGAGGGCAGCCATAAGATTAAAATATTATTTTTAAATTCTTCTCAGTACTTCTAAGGAAATATTGGGATGGAATCTGGTTAGGATTTATATTTCTTTTCAACCTTAAACTTCCTGGAGTTTAGAGAGGCCATCCTGCAACACTTCCACATATTTTTCTAACACCTTTCACTTTTTTTTTCCCTTTGGCAAAATCCTTTCTGAGACAGAAGGAGAATGGGGTGCTGCTATGAAGAAAACAAATTCAACCTCTGAATGATTCAACAATGTTTTGACTATTCACATTCATAAATGTGTTACAGAAACAGACTGTTTTTACATATATAATGTCAGAGTACTTAAAATGTTTCTTTATGCTCCAGTCCACTTATGCTTTCTCTACCTGTCATCTTAAGTCACATCCTTTTTTCTCAGGCAACTTTTACCCAGCCCTTATATTTATAAAACAATATGTAAATAAATAGGAACACCTAAGAAGCAATGACATACCGGACTTGGGAAGCAGATTAAATAAAATTGAGAACATGGCAAAAATTCCCAGTTTCTTCACCTCACTTAAGATTTTCTTTTTGCCCTTCAGTATCATTCCTTTGTCTAATTTTAATGCTGTATGTACATACTTTAATTGCTTAAGATCTCCCAACCTATCACACAGTGAAAGTCTAGGAGAGTGATTGCACCAAGAAGAAGCAACTGGGATAATTCTTACCAGAACAAGTTCCAGTTGTTTGTAAAGAAGATAATTCTCCCCAGAACTGAAGATTTCCTGAAGTTTGCAGTTTGCCAATCTGACATATTTTATAATTCCTGACACCAAAAATTTAGTGCATTACATATTTGATAAGTGAGGAAAAAACCATTGCGCATGTCTGGTATAAAAACTTCAGCTATAAATATTTCACAGCTCATTCACATCAAAAAGTAAAAATATTTCTCATTCATTTATTATGTGCATTTGGAGACATGTGACATGTATTTTTGAAAGCACTCTCTACAAAAAGAAAAAACTCCTTCCAAAAATAGCTTGAAAGATATTGCATAAGATCCTAAAGCACCTAAAAAAAATACAATTTATTTACTTACAAAAAAACTAAATTTCAGGTTTACACATAGTTGAATAAATAATATGGTTGAAATGGAAGAGAAAAATTAGTGGTTAATTTAATGCTTCTTTACAGTTATAATAAATTCATAATGCTTTCTCTTTTAGATGATACTTGTGAAGACCTAAGTGAAGTAGAGGAATTTTGCCCTAATCCTCAAAGTTATAAAATATTTTGTCCTTAAAGTGAAAAACACCTGAATAGGTTTGGGTTCTGTTTCTGGTTTTGCCTATTTTAACATCTATCCAATGTCCCTGAAATCAACAGAACACACAATTTGATTATGAATTTAATTAGTGGTAAAATTATTTGCAATTTTATGCAACACATCTCAGCCAGGCTACCTTTAATACCATATTCTGCCATCACTGTCCTAAAGGCCAACACATTTGGAGGAGCATAACTCAACCAATGGGAGTGTGACAATATCCTGACCTAGCCTTCATGATCCCAGAAGCCAGAAAGGGATGAAAGCATGTTTTACCTCAAATCCCAGTGACCACCATTGGCACAAATGAAAAAGTCAAGTATATAGCTCCTATCCCTCAGAACAGACCCACATCTGGTTATTAATATGCAAAAAGAATATATTTAATATGTAGAACATCATTATAATTCATATATATTTTTATAGTTTGACATTTCTGCACCATGCATAGGGAAAAGAACATGTCATGACACTTATGAGCCTTTGTTCTTGAAATTATATGGTTATGAACCAATATTTCAGTGTTGTGGAGTGACTTCTAAATAGCTATAAAATGGCATCTTGTTGGCATGACTGTATAGCTGCCAAACCATTTCATGCAAGTTAATATAAAAAACCAAGCCTACCTTCTGCTCCAAAATTTTTTTTTTAATAGTAAACTAACTTCCCTCCTCTTCATCTAGAAACTCTAGAAACTCATCTAGATAGTTCTCATGAGAATTATGAGCAAATATTACAAGTCATCCTTAATGAACATAAGGTTACTCTTTCTATGGAAGAGGCTTCCTACTTCACATGTGCATGTACACAGACATAGGCATGGTTTAAAGCTACTCTTCCATAGATACTGAGTCACACTCACTTTCCCTGAAGACAAAGGAAAACCTAGGGATTTATCAAGTACTTCTTATGAATATAACATTTTGATACTACCATAACTAACTCTGTGTAGTACTGAGTAATACTGCTAACAGTTCACTGTACTGAGAGGTGTAGAAATACATCCAGCAACCTCCTTCTTTTTTAGCAAGGGCCAAAGGGTAATCTGCTAGTAAAACAGGAAACCAAGCAATTTATTTGGTAAGTCACTGATCATAAACTTACTTATTTAACAAGTGAATGCCTTTTGTTTAAGATGCTGGGATATCTCCACATGATGGAGCAACAGTGTCGTAACAATATCCCCCCCAAATAACTCCTACCTAAACACGTGCCTTTTCACTGAATAAAAACCATTTTAACACTAGAGAAAATGCAGCCAGTGCTATTCCTAAACAAACAAAAACTTCTCACTATGGAAATCCAGTAGTACTGAATTTAATATATGAATTGAGTTTGCATCTAACTTTAAGCATGAATAAATCCCTGTAGAGAAATGCAGTTAATCCTGTTCATTCTGTTTGCCTAAGGAGCTTGTTAAACAAGGATAGTGACCCTGTGGTGTGTCTTGGTGCGTGCATATGTGGACTTCCAGAGAAGAGACTTTTTGGGCAGATGGTGAAGACTAACCTCATCACTGACTTTTTCACAACTCTCCCAATTAGAGATGAACTAATCATGGAGATGGGGGTTGGAGATAAGCTCATAAACCAAAGCTCAAGACCAAAATCTGAATATCGCTTCTAAATAAAGCAAAAATACACTAATTTTCAGGCCTTGTTAAATAAAAAACAAAGTTTATTTGGAAATGCACATTCCTGTTATCAGTATACTCTGCTACTCACACGGATTCAACTTATATCCTAAACATTTTCAGTTATTTCTACTTTTCAGAATGCTGTCCTTAACTTTTTGGCAAAATAATGTGAAAATAAGACGTCAGATGAAATAACATTTTTCTTCAATGTTGTTCTGGGCATTTTGGGGATACAGCATATTTTATATAATATTAGCATATAGGAATACAGTGGCATAAAAGCACATAGCATGTTTTACTACTCTTGGTTATCCAGCCTTATTTCTGATCCAGAAGAAAAATGACTACATTTATAGTTGCTCTTTTCCCTGCAGATGAATTAATTTTCACCTGGGTCAAACAATTTTATGCATTGCAACAGAAAATTACATTTTTATTTCTGTATTTTATTTTTCACCTTACATTTTGATTACAAGGCAAGAAATATTCAAGTTGCTGAGCCCCAAATTCCTTTTGTGATATGAGTTTCTCCAAATTTTTTCAAAGATACTTGGTATTTACCATATTAATTAAGACCATTACAAAGTTTTAAAATCTCTTGAACACATGAGCAGGGGAGGGGAAGAAATTGTAAATTCTAAATGGAATTAAAATTATAACTGTCAATGCTTTAATTCTTGACAGGAGAGTCTTCACAAGAATATTTGACATATTGGCATATAATATTTTCTCTTGCATTCACTACATCAATAACTCAGGAGAAAGTTGCCATGAGTCCAGACAGTCTTTCTCCAGAGGTAAGAAGTTTTTATTTCATGTGTACAGTTTTTGTTACAGCTTTATTTATGGTAGGCTAGACTAAGATTAATCCCTTTATTTTCTTGTACTACACTTTTGCTTATTTTTTTCCAAGAGTTGAATCAAATACATCTATTATTTTGAGAAAAAGGTTTCTTACTCTTGCTTCCAATTGCACTGTGGCTGCATTACTTAGTCACTCTCTTCCTTTTTTACTCTGTACATCCCCCTCAACCCTTAAATTGAAGAAAACTCATCATTTTCTCAATCCTTATACACCCAAACCTGGGGAGCAAAGCCCGTGATAGCTGCTCAGGAGTGCAAATCAAGCATTTCATGCCCAAAGCCATTACACAGAAATGACTATCTGGGGTTGCATCATCAGCATTACTGCTGTAGCATGAAGGAGAAAAACAAAACAAATATTAATGGAAGAGATGGAAGGACAGCAGTGAGCACAAAGACTTGTTAAGTCACTGTTGCCAATTTTCCATTGCCTTCCTGTTTAAGGGACTCATGTACATCGGCCAAAGTATTGACATGCAGGTGTTTCAGCTCACATGTACTATCATATTACCTATGAGATTTCAGGGGTTTGTTATACACGGGTGAGTCAGGTAATTAAACTATTTGTTGCAATTAAATAGCATGAATACTGTAGAATCTATTCCTTCCCTCCTTTTAGCTTTCCAATAGAAATTTTAAATGGTTTTAAAGGTAAAGAATTTGACCACCTTGCCTGAAAGATGGCAAAATTTTCCAGTTTTTCCAGTTTTTTAAAAAGGTCATGTACAAATCTCAACAAGATACAGTAAAATATATCTGACATGCATAGCATAAAAACTTCAACTACATTTTAGATAAATGCTTTCTTAAAATATATATATATAATAGATTTATAGCTGTAATACATTCCTTAGACATGGAAGAATTTCATGGCAGGACAGCATTTGATTAACATGTATTCCACAAAACCCAGCAACAAGAATGCTCAGATCTTATGGAAAAAAGTATTTGAAGAAGTGGTTTCAGAGAACACTTGATTCCTCTCCTTTTTATTTTTTTCATTAAGTTGGATATTTTTGACACTATACTGTATTACACGCTATTAGCCTAAAGCAACGATTGGATAGATTAGATTTTTACTGAAACACAGAATGAAAAATGTGTGACAAATCGAAATTACAAACCTATACTAGCAGGTTCTTTTCAGAGGGCAGCTCCATCTTTGTTGTATAATGAAGTAAAATAATTTAGACCCTGTAGCTTTCATCAGCATAAACTGAAAAACATATCCAACACACCTTGACACTGAAGATATCTTCTAGGACACGTCTGTATTTAAGAAAATGTCAACAAAACCTAGATTTTCCTTTGTTTGTTTTTTTGGTGGTTTTTTTTTCCCACTCCAAGACTTTTGATACTGCTTGTTTCTTACCCTCTCTTTTCCCTCCCTGTCTGCTCCAGCAGCCCTGGGGTTCCCAAGCAGTGCTGAGTCAACTTCCCTGCCCACGTGTGCCAGAGGGGCAGGTGGGAAGTACATACCCTGCAACCTACCCATCTCCATGCAACCAGAGCACCTGGATGGCACAGGCAGATGTGCATGTGTCCTTGAAAAATTTCCCCTTCAAAATCTCAATGTATTAAGTTCACAGGCAGCCTTACAGCTCACAAGGGTTTTTCAATTGGCTTGTTCTCTGCAAAAACTATAACAAGTAATGTTTTTGCATTTCATATTTGTCATACTAAAAAAATGTGCTAAAAAATTCACGTATACTACATAATGTGTACTACAAGATAAATTAGAATAACACAAATCAAACACTTTCTGATTGCAAAAAAGAGCAGTCTCAGTAGAAGTTTGGGGTTTTTTTCATGTTTCAGTAGTGTCCTTTTTGCATCCCGTGTGATTGCAATAAGGGAAAATGAATCAGTAGCTGATGGATGGATATCACTCAGAAAGTTGACAAGATGGCAATGATACAGCTACTGAACCATGTCTCTACTGTTTCATAATAATTTTCATTATAATAAAAGCAGACTTGCTTTAACTTCATAAGGGCTCTTTTGGGCAGAGCAAAAAGGAACTCACTCATCTTTAAAGTTTTAAGTTATAAACAGCATACTTTAATTCACTATATTCATTCTTTTAAATTTGCAGTGTCACAAAGTCAACCTGCTTTCTGCTGCAGAACAAGGATCTGTTACTTCCAGAGGGTGGCTACAGAAACTCCATGTTCCTCTTCATTTTGAATTGCAAAAGACAATTGTTCAGCCAAGCAAGAGCTAATATTCTGGGCAGCAGAATCAAAGTGAGGATGATGCCATGTTGGACAGGAGACAGCAGATGGAAGTTTTGAGGTACAAGGCAGAACATCTATATCTCCAAGCAGTGCAATTCTTAGTTAACCTGCAATTTATGAAGTCCTCCACGCTCCCAGGAGTCCTCCCACGAAGCCTCTGCTGGCTAGTATCTGGGGAGGTAAAAAAATGCCTCCCATGGTGTACTGTGCCTATGGCATGACAGTTCTCTATAGCAGAGATAAAAATGTGCATGAGAAAGCAATTAATACCTAAAGCAAAATATTCAGATAGCAGTGGGATAATAAATAAATAAATTTTAAAGCAACTTCAGCATAAGGAGTCTGAACAAACATTGTATGGAAGGGGAGCAGATACACAACACTATAATTGGGCATTTAGCAATAAAGCTTTTACACCCAAAGGCAGCAGCTGGTATTTGCTTTTAACTAAAGAACCTGCTTTCCTTGACACAATATTTAATTCTAACCTTTGCCTGAGCTAGTTATAAGGTATTCCTAGAATTGATGCTGTCATTTTAAACAACATCAAAAAGGAATGCGATGGATTTTTAACATTAAAGAGTGTTTTTCATATTTCTCTCAATTAATTTTAAAGGCAGCTAGTCAAATGTAAACATTTTGCTTCACAGAGTGCTTTTCTTGAAGGCAATTATCCCTCAACACAAGGAAGAATCACCATTATACCAGATTAGATCACAGGTTCTCCAAATCACCCACGACAATAACTAAAGCCTCACACAATGTAGCCTTTTCATTTTTTATTACACAAAAGTGACTTTAAATCTCTATCATCACCTCTAAGATTGACTTTCACTATAAATTCATCTTCCCCCTTTCCTCTCAATTTTGCAAAACTCTTCTTCTTCCACTCTGCAATTTCAGCTACATCTGACTCACTCCTGCATTACCCTATTGCTTGACTGAAACACCATTTTCAGCATCTTTCTCTGGGATCAGATTACAGCATGTAGAGAATACTGCTACTCCTCTCTTTACAACAACAGATTGAATCCTCAACTATTCTCACTCGGATTCTCTTCACTAGTCTCATACTTGTTACTTATTCCTCTTTTCATATATTTCCACTGTTGTCAATACACAAATGTCTCCCTCTGGATGTATGCCATCTGGAACAGACTCTTTGCACTGCTTTGCCTCATCAGCTTCAGCTTCTATTAAAATCTCCTTAAAACTGGAATTTTAAAATATAAATATATATAATACGAGCATTACGCTGCAATTTAAGCAATAAACTCTCTTTGCTTCCGTTCCAAAAATTACACACTGTTAATTTCAAAACCATGGTCAACTTCAAAGTGATATGCTTAACATTTCTGAGTTAGTAAAACTCACCAACTATAACACCTAGAGAGAAAACTCAATTCACAAACATTAAGGCTTACACAGTCTCTGTGAGCATATGTGGAAGTGTACATGTACATATGTGGGAGTCAAAGACAAAAGTATTCTCCCCTCTCTTAGGAGGCACAAACAACCCAACCAGCTTCACTCCTTTTAAATGTTTCATTTGTCTTAAGCCTGTGAAGAATGTCATACTAATAAATGCTGATGGCCTGCTTTTGCAGCAGGCAATCTTCTGGTTCCAAGTGAGTGACTGGAACAATGTTTCATCTTCAAACAGGAGACAGAAGATGTCACTTGGACTGCTGGAGTCAGTGTCAATGTTAAGAACATCTCGACTGAGATCTGCAGAGCAAAGTCTAGCCAAAGTAACAGTGAATAATTTGGAACAACACAAGGGGTTACTTAACAAGGGCAGGATATCAAATATTTTACATATTACTAATGAACTGCAGCCTGTAAGAAACTGGGCTTACTATGTACCTCTTATCAGCTATCTGAACTGAATTTACGCTTTGTAGAATGAACTATTTGAGTAATATCATAGAATAGGATCATTCTCTTCCTCATCTGCATACTTCTCCATCAACATATTTTCTACCAAATTGCAGCCCAAGTTTCATTTGTTGTTTTTTTTTTCCTAAATACAAATTGTATTCCTATTTAGCCATGTGAAAAACACTCTGCTCTCATACATACCTAAGTACACTGAAAGCAGTGTACAGGTATTTGCCCACTTTGCTGAAGCAGAAAGAGATATGATGGGATTTTATCACAAACGATTGTCATTGTTGTGGTGCATCCTCAGTAATTTCTGATAGATATTGTACTTCACACAGTGTTCTTCTATTTCAGCTGCTGTAGGTTTCCAAGGGGAAAGAGGTTCAAAGAGTAATGACTATGAGAAAAGTCATTAATAATTTTAGTTGCTATGCATCAACCAAAATTACATTTTAAGACATGCAGTATTTTCTTTATAAATTAATGACATTCAAGATGCCTAATGAGATTTGACTAAGGTTTTAATTAAAACAATAAAACCCCCAAAAACACTATTAGCAAACAACACTAATGATGTATTCATGTTGTAGCCAAATTCAGTATACAAATACGGTATGGCAAAACTTCAGGGGAAAATAAAAAAACCTAAAAATAAGTATCCAAATGCATAAAAACATTCAAAAGACATAAATACCTACATAAATCAGACCAGCTTTTTCTATCAGACCTTGAGAATCGTCTTTGATTATCTTTTTTTTTTTTTNNTTTTTTTTTTTCTGTATTCAACAAAACGGGGAGGAAGAAAGTGGTTTAGCATTGTAGGAGAGTGTCAGAGTGCCTTACATCTGACAATCAGTGTGAAAAATTATTCAGTAACAAGGATCCAGTTTCAGCTTCTCCATGACTAAGATCACCCCAGGTTCCCAAAACCACAGGAAATGCCCTTGAAAAACTGTAATGAAAACTTAGCTTAGTAGCCTCACTCATAGGTATGCACAATTTAATTTTTCAGCTATCCAATGTGCAGTACCTTTTAGTTACAGGTGTTTCTATGGCTTAGTCAAATTGTACCACTTTATCTAGGCAATAAAAGAACAAAAAAATGAAAACATATTACAAAAAACCAAAAAACTCAGATGCCACAAATTGCTTCAGTTGGATCCACTCTATATTTAATTTATGCAATCCAACTTCTCACAATAAACAGCAAAGCTGAACAAAAAGTATAGCTCATCCTCAGTGAAAATCAGATATATTGATACTGTACCACATTATTAGACAGAAAAATATGCATACAGAGATAGATTATTTTGCAAGTTTTCCTTGTAGAAAATCACCCACTTAAATCATAGATGACATGTTGATCCTGCCTACTGGATTTCTGTCTTATTGAGAAAAATCCAGATATTTTGTATACCATGCAAATAATCCGGTATTATATGGTCCATAAAGCTCAGAGTAACCTTCCTGAAACAGATTTGTAACAAAAACCATTTACTTAACAAAACAAGTGGAATTTTTCATTTGTTCATATGTTCATATGTTCCTAATCAGGCATTTGCAAGAAAGTCTATGTCTAACAAAACACTAGTTTTACCTGGCATCATAAAGGCCCAGGTACAAACAAACTTACCCCTAAGAAAAAAACATTAGAGAATTAGTTAGCTGTCAAAAACAATTCAAACATTATTTTTAAAGTTTAACAGCCCCAAAAATGTAGGCGAGTACCCCCTGAATTATACCCGTGTTCACAATTCATACTACTCCTGTCAGTGCAAGCAGTGAATGGAGGACAAGGAAATTTAAGCTTGTGCACCTGATTTTTTTACCCTCTATTTTCTAAAACTCCAGTTTTTAATATTTACTCTATTTATTCCATGGCATGAATGTACACAAGTTCATTTTTCACTTCCATTTATAGCTACTACAATGAACACGACAAACATAGAAATATCATTTTCTGAGTTAAAGCATGTAATAGCATCCTATCTTCTCTTTTCTTAGGGATTGATAATGTTTACTGATATACTTATGTCCAAACCCTATATGGCCATTAAATTTTACCTAAATAGAAAAAAATTGTATCAGAAAAGAGGAAATGTTACAGTTTTTCATGTTTAGTGATTTTTCTGACCATATTCAAGAAATTTTTACTGGTCAATTGCAACAACTTTACCCAAAACTGGATTGCCTTTGAGACGTGGAAAGGAAAATGCAAAATTATTTTCCTCTCCAATGTCAAGGATGAACTGTGATTTCATATAATTTTCTCAGCTCAGCGACTAATTACTTAAATGATTTTTTTTATAAAGGTGCTCTTCCCTCTTATTCTCTCCCTGCAATGTAAACAAAATTAGAAAGTTCAAGAGCCCTTAGAAAGGTACAAATGATGCAACTCAATTTATTAGCCTAATCCACATCTCTTGAAATCCACTAAATTATATGTAGTAGTTCAACAGGGAACATCTCTTGTAATTACTTGCTCATGAGCTTCCACTAGCCAATACCTATTTGTCTTAATTGACAGCATGTAATCCTCAAATAGCTAAACCTTCCCGTTTTGACAAATGAATTCCATCGATAAACTTCTTGTTAACGTTTTAAGAGTAAATCCAGAAATTACACATTAGTGGGATTACAAAGACAAGCAGCACACTCTATCCCCAAAATAAAAATTGTCTAAAACACACAAAAGCAAGTTACATGTATCTTTATTTAGAATCTATGGATTTTCACACCAACTTTTTTTTTCAAGTTTTAATTTATGGATAGTTACAGCAGATTACTTTCCCTTGGGGTCTTTAGGCCAGCCATAGAAACGAGCAGATTCTACATGGAGATAATGGAGGCAATGAATACTTGCAATGAGTTCTGTATCAAAAGGAAAAACACTCAGCCTTCCATCCAAAAATACAAACAGAAAAAAAATGCACAACTCACAAGTCTGCTTGCCTTTTGCCTTCCAGAAGCACACAGGAATTGCCAAGAGCCCCAGAGCAAAAAGTTTCAGTACCAACAGAATACAACAGTTCTCAAAAGGTCTAATTTAGAAATTTTTTTTATTTTTTTTTTTTTTTACTGTCTACATCCCATCACCTTTTCAGGAACAAGAGCTTTCAAGCACTTCTTTCCTTCTCAGGAGACAACTGTAGTAACAAACTGTTAAGCCATCATAAGAAAAGCTGTTAAGAAAGTTTAGAAAAAAACAACATTGAAGCCCTGATTACAGATAAAATGTCATAAAATACTCAACTATAGACCAATGTGTTTAAATGCAAATATTTTAAAAACCAGCAGAAGTTACCCACAAATTAAGGACTGGCAAAATCATCTTATAGTATGTCCACATCTCAGTAAAACTAGTAACTTTATTGAAAATATTTATAGACTGTGAGCTTTAAACCATGTAAATGTACCTATATATTTTGTTTGAACTGCTTTTCTTTTAAATCAAGACATTAAACCCCAACTTTTTTTATGTCTTTTGAGGGACTGTTTAAAGTACTGTGTTCATTGTAGAATTTTCAATAGATCTATGAAAAGTCCCTGAGAAACCCCTGTCTGACCAAAGCCTTATCCTGAAAGATTTCATGTGTTTATGCTCTCTCATCTGTAAATTATATTTGTTTAAAATCAGAAAATGGGCCACTTTCTTGACCTTAATTGTTACACATTTTTACCTACAAAAACTTTCTGATATTTTCATTATCACCTGTCGAATATTATCCCACCTATCTAGCTTTGCAGTGCAGTATTGTCTACAGCCTTTGTGCCTTGGGGAAGGATTTTTCATTTCATATTGTTTGTTCAGACTTTAATGAGATTCTTAAAAGAGCAATCCCTTGGATTGTAATAGAATCCCACTATAGATTAGTGACTGGTAGAAAGTGTTTTGACAAGGCTAGTTTCACAGAAAGGGAAATTTATGTTCACAAAAGTAGACTAAATCATGAAAGAGGGAAAGAAGAGAAAAGAGAAAGAAGCACCAATGGGCACTCACACATCATATGAAATGTATAACATCAGAAGATATTAAAAAAACTGAAGAAAAAAAAACCAACACCAAAAATACTACTAGCATAGAAGTTATATTCTAAAATAAAATTGCTTTTTCCTCCCTCCTTTTCAAAAGAGGCTTTTCAAAAATACAGATAATGACCACTAGAAGCTGCCGGATCCACAAGAAAAAGGCAGGTAAATTGGATCAAAAATCTGCTCATGAGAATTGTACTAGAATCTGCAATAATAAAATTTAATTAGAAAATAAAAAGCAACTTTTTTACCATCTTCTCTAAAATAGATTATTTCCTTAGTAAGAATCCCATGACTGTGTCCAGAAACAGATAATACTTTGTATAGATTAAATCTGCATTTCAAAGTAAAATAATTACTTGGTTCCTCTCGATATAGTTTTTTGGCACTATTTTTAGGCATGCTTTGGAAAATTTAAGTATCTTTTGAAGAAGCAGAAATATAGTAGAGTTAGGAAGATGTCGATATTCATTTACAAAGTAGATCTAATTACTTGACTTCTATGCATTCCTTAATATAAAATATTTAATTTTACAAAAAATTAAAAATTGTCCAATCTTGCAGACCACCTGTGAATTTAGCAAGATTTGGCAGGAAAACAGAAACTGCCAATATAAATGTTAAGTGCTGTGATCAATTCCATATTTAAACTCCCATGGTACCCTAAAAAGGCTCAGAAAGCAGAGAAAAATGAAGAAATCATTCATAATGCTAATGTTCCCCTAAGGTAAGAGGATAATGGTATCTGGAAAAGAAGAGGGAGAGAGGAAAACCAGTTGTTTGTACTTATTAACTACTAAGTTCCAGCTGATTTTCATTGTGCTTTGTAAAGGAAACTATTTTCAAAAATAATTATAAGCTTTTTTATTCTTCTCAAACATATCTTGGTTTTAGCAATTATTATGTGTCCATAACAATATTATTATTATATGCACATAATAATTTATAACATTATGACAGGAAGAGTTTAAATCATGGAAGGAATAGAGGACATTCAGTTTCCTTATATTTTAATTACTGAAGTAATGTAACATTTTTTCTTCATTCTTCTGTTAGCATTAAAGTTGACAGTTGATAAGTTTACCAAAGTGACAAAGGAGATTATTAATTTAAATAAGCTAAATTTCTAAACTGTAGACTTACTGAAGTAATTAAATTATTAAAATGTATCAAAAAGATGTGTGGATACATTAATTCACCCCAAATACAGATTTAGCAAATTGCACATGAATACACTTTACTTTATTGACTTTCAAACAGCTGGGAGCAGGCAGCTCAGCCAACAGCTCATGATAATTTCTAGTTCAGACAGGAATTTTAGGCAGCCTACAAAATGCCTCAAACGTGACCAAGCAGCATGCAGGGCACAGGCCTAGAGTAATTATGAAGTAACTAGTTAACTAGATGCTGACCAGGGCATGACCATTCCCAGCCCAGCTTTCACTACCCTGTCAGTCAGCCTGCGAGCTGCAAACGGGAGGAAAGGCGAAGACGCAACGGAATCGGAGATGGTTTAGTTGCAGGGTCGTTCTTTAAAAATACATTCAGCTCAGAAATATCCACGTACAGTTTATCTGAGTTGTAATTTAAGCACAACACAGATGCTGAGACATTAGAGCTGGCAGTTTGCAGAGGCATCCTTAGTCCAGGAGGACGCTTCGGCAGAGCCATGCACAGACGTCTGAGCCAGGTCAGCAGTGCAGCTGCTTATGGCAATGCTTCAGCTGACTCCAGGGAGCTTCAGGTTCCTATTAGCTTCCACTTAATCCCAGGCAAAACCTGGCCCTGCAAGGCAATGCACCTCAGCTAATAAACTCCTTCTGGATCCAAAACACTGAGGAACAGGGAGTGGAGCCAGCAGGAGCCAGTCTGGGTCTTGTTGGCATGGAAGAGAGCCAGGACTAATAAGCTGGGCCCATATGACAGCTTTCATGCTGGGTTGTGCTTCACAACACTACAGTATGGGTATTTCCATGGTTTTTTCCTTTTCTTGCTGACTCCTTGGCATGCCATCACGTTAATCTGGTTCTTAAATATAAAATTGTGGGTGAAAAATATGGAAAGGTCACCTACACGTATTTGGCTGCTCCTGGCATTAAGAAATACGGATCTGGTTGCTTGAAAAAAAATATTTGTTTTTCTTTGATTGCTTATTTGAAAAATATAAAAGTTGTTTCTGCCTGTATGATGTGTTTAATGCTATTTTAAAAAGAAAATGTGTAATACTACAATGTTTGAAAACTATGAATGACATTTCGGTTATATTTTGTGCCTAGAGTAAGACCTATGAGAAATGAATATATACAAAGTATGCTCTGGCAAATTAAAACTTTTTCTGCAGCTACAGAACTCTGAGGGAAGATAGATTTTGTAGAAAACGTTATCACAATACTCTTAATCCTTGCCTATAAAATACTGCTAAAAACCTGCCACAACTTCTGTTTTGTTTTTACTTTGAGGGAAAAGTAGTGGGTTTCCTTCACTGTAGTATAAATCTAAAGGTAAGTACATAAAATATGCAAACTCATCTTTTAAATCTTATAAACCTCTATCTGAGAAACTTCTGTCATTTTATAGCAAAGTTTATCTAATTAATACTAGTAAATCCCATTATTCTTAGAATATATTTTAGGGCAGATATATTGCTTCTGTAAGTAATAGGCAGCTGAGTTCAAATTTCCATTTTTTCCACAACTTGAAATTAATGTACTTCACGCTCAACACTCATTATCTTCATCATGGGGTGGTGCCTTGGTAACCAACAAGATTAAATAGGCTTAAGTTGTGCCAGAGCAGATTTAGACTGGACATTAGGAAAAATTTCTTCACCAAAAAGATTGTCAAGAATTGGAAGAGGCTGCCAGGGAAGCAGTTGAGTCACTATCCCTGGAAGTATTTAAAAGAGGGGTAGATATGGCACATACAGACATGGTTTAGAGGGGCCTTGGCAGTGCTTCATCAACAACTGGCGTCTATGACCTTAAAGGTCTTTTTCACCCTAAACGATTCTATGATTCCGTATTTTGAAAAGAGGCTCATGGAATCCAAAGGCTAGATAATCCTTTGCTGGGAAGTATTACAGAGTATTATGGCATATGCAATATCAATTTTGACTGAAAGCCTTTTGAAAAGTCTTCCTTTCATGAATCATGAACATGATTCATCTAAAAATACAATAAAACTGAACTTTAAGGGTTAAAAAAACCCAGTTCTATTTTCTTCGCCTAAATTTTGCATTAAAATTAATATTGCATGCAAAGATAGGAAATTAATAAAAGTAATACCAAACTATACACTGCCAAAGAAAATATAATCATTTATAAAAAATGAATCATTATTAAGGGTAAACAACACAGTTCTACAGAAGACAAGGCAAACAGCTGAGGAATGACAGAGCAAACCTTGCAGTCTCCAGTCCTGTTAGCCTGCAATTTCTCCTGGAATTATTATTCTGGATATTTCAAGTGTTGCCATAAATACACCAGGTATGAGCTTCCTTCTTGTCGCTAATACTCTTTCACATTTCATGGTTTTTTTCTTTCAATGATTTTATTTCCTTTATTGATTTCTTAAATACTAGACTATCATAGACTCAAAAAACAGAAAAACGGCAACATACTTGTAAGCGTCTTGATGGAGCTCTAAGGTGATGAGCAGACCAAAAAGGAAGAGGTCAACTATTCACACATATGAGAAGTTTGTTTCCTTTACTATCATCTATACATGTTATTGACAAGGCACAAGAAAATGTGACATCTGGCCTTTTGTCCTTAGTAATTGTTAGATTAAAATGTCAAGATCAAAACTTTAGATCTCTGCTCAGGTCTTGTGTGTCTCTTCTCTCCTAATCCCATTTCTTTCTGTTGCCCTAGATTAGACTCACACTCAAAAGGCAACTGTGTCAACATAGCATCTCCTAACTCAGCTGTTGTGACAGCGAATTGCAAAGCCACATATGGCACCTCGGGGTTTGCCCAGAGCCATGGAGCATCTGCCGAGCTCATGTTCCTGCAGGACGGTTATAGCATGTGTCCCTCAAGCGTGCATACTTGCACACCAACACAGCTTGCTATGGATTGCTTCCCAGTGCTTGGGTCGGGAATTTTTGCCGCCCTCAGAGGTGTGTATATAGACTGCTGTGTCTATATCCACTTCCTCCTTGAAGGCTGACTAAATTGCACATTATCTAGGGGTTTAAACAGCAGGAAAAATCTGTAAACGAAATTGTGGTGACACAAGGACCGCGTGGCCTACCAGGGGTTCACTTTTCAGTACATATTAGTAAAGTTGCAGCTTACTTTGCTCAGATCAACCAACCCAAGACTTAAGTCTTTTTGATCACTGCAAATAATTTCAATGCATCAAGGTTTCCAATCTCCAGAGTCTTTTCTTACAGACTTAATTTTCATTTTGGTTTATCCAGTTTTCTAGACACCTTTATCGTTTGTGAATATATGTAATTCAGGCTGATGAAGAATATATGCAAGTCAAACTAATTAAGAAATTATTAGATTAGTTGCTTTGAAATATCTATTTTTGACACAAATAGATGCATGATAAAAGATCTCGACTCATAGTTCACTAAAAATTACATATTTTGTAGTCCATTCTTTTCCCCTCAGTCAGCCTTTGGTTTCAATGCTATACTTCTCTCTGACTAAACTAGAATGCCACTTGACTACAGGAAACAACCTAGTGGTGTGAAACATGGTGATTAAGAAGTAACAAAACATACCTGGCTGCAAAGAAAAGAAAGAGATTAAAAAAATTACTTTCACTTTCTGATTTGCTAGAAGTAGATACACACAGAACATGAGAATATATGTTTTACACGACATATAAAACAACATTACTGTGTAATTAGGAGGGAAAAAAAAGTCTTTCAATTATGGTGTATTATATGTGAAAGACTAGTGACAATGAGAATCCCTGCAGGGAGGGATTTGTAAGAAATTCCCATTACAGCCCATTGTGTACTGCTGTTCATGCAGAGAGGGATTTCCTAGAGTTGACATAAAATTACGCTTACCTTTGGCTGCCACCGGGGTAAGTGCTAATTCAACATAAGTGATAGTTTTATTTGTTTGTTTTATTTGTCAGAAAGGAACAGGCACACTAGCTGCACTGTGAAATCCAGGAATTACACTTCATTTTTACATGCAACTGAAGGGAACTTTAAAGATCATCTAGTTCCAACTTAAGATAAAGACATAAATAACAATTTTAGTGCTCACTGTCGGGGAGAAGCTTCAAAACCAATTCAGATGATAGTGCAGACCTATCCACTGATTTCTGTTCTCAAAGATCTTATTAACATGGTAAGTTGCAGTACACAAAATTATTTTTGATACAAACAAGACTCAGTGCATAACACTGAAATCACAAGTTTAATTCACTATTGCCTGGTCATCTCTTTTCCTGTTGCCACTCACAGGACATTTGAATATGACCTAAATATAAAAAGTCAACAAAATATTTTAATATTTTGGTTTTGCATTAGTTCAGTGCTTGGAAAACAGGCTATTCTGGTAATTTGACTGTTGACATTCAGGTGACAGAGGTGAGGGGAATATATGAACCTCTGCAGACTGTAACGACAGAGATGGTACATAAACTAGATTTAGCAAAACAGAAAAATTGACCCATCAAAGTAACAGACACTCTTCCACAAGTCAACCTGCTAATAAAGTAGTTGAGAAAGCTCAGAGCAAGTTTATGCTCTGTCCATGCTGGGAATTAGCACAATGACCTTCTAAGCTGGGATTGTCAATGCAAAAGTAGAGTGTCACTAAGGTCAACAATTACACATATGTCCACCAGCAGCAATATCAGTCTTAATATTTGTTTCCTGACACAGGCAAAAATTAAACTATACAGTAACATGAGAGCTGTACAACTGTAGGAGGTTAAAAGTACAAAAAAGTCTACTGCTTTCAAAGCTTAAAACAATCAAAATATTGCTGCATTTTAAGTGTACAACAATAAACTGGTGATTGAATTTATTCCATATATATGTTTTAAAGGAGCCTGATATTAAAATTAATGAATAATTAACATAAATGAAGTAGCAATTACTTTTCTGCTTTTCACATTTGCCATAATAATTTATTATGAGACTCGGCAGTGAAAAGCAATAAATATAATCTCATTTCATTTTGCTGATCAACAGCAATCAGTTAGTGTGGTATTGCATGAGATACAATTGATATAACAGGAAATTTATAGAGAGATGTTTATTGCTACTTACTGGGTACTTCGATTGATATTTTAAATTTATAATTAGAATAACAACTCATTTGCCTTTCATTACAAAAACAGAAAGCTTCAGGCCTTGGGCTTAGACTTCGAGATGTAAAACCCATCATTTCACTCTGACAGAATTGGTAGGAAGACCAGTTTCCACAACTATTTTACAGCAACAAATGCTCAAATGCCCTTTAAGAAGTCTCCAAACTAAAAAAGCAAAAAGAGACATTTCAACCATGTTAAGAAAGGGAATAAAATGTCAAGCACCAAATAAAAACATATTCTTACAGTGTCCATGCTGGAAGGATTTTAATAATAAGCATTTTTACATTACTCTTCATACCATGGACTTTATTTGAGAAGTTATTTATGCATATTTCTAATCTTATTAAAGGCTTACTCACTGATGAGCTCATTGTATTTCAAGATGTGCTCTTTTTTTTTTCTCCTGCCATGATTCCTATAGATTTGCACTTCATAGATAAAATATAAAAATTACAGCATAAGTAGTCTAACAGTATGCTCCATCTGCGACACTGACAGGAGAAGGTTTTTCAGCAAACATCAGAAAATCTCAAGGGGAAATTTCCTCCCAACTCCAGGCAGCTAGCAGATGTCATTCTTTCTTTTGAAAAAATTAAAGTCAAATTATCTCATTTTTGAAATCTATCTAATGTGTTCTTGGCTGTTTCATTTTCCCTTCAAAACCATTCTTTTTGAATATTTCTATAAAGTTAATCAAGTTTAAATTCTACTAGGACTACTGGATTTAAAATATTAAAAATCCAAATAAACCCAGACCAAACAAACATAAAACCCCACTCAAAAACCCACAAGACCAAGATTTAAGAACAGCAGAAGGGAAAAGAAACAATCTACATTTGTGTGTTCCTTCTGGGAGGGAGAGTTCTTGGCCTCTCTGTGCAGCATAGTTATCAGAATAATTATCATAAATAAAAGTGGGAAAACACTGAAGAAATTGGATCGTGTATTGGAATGGCACTACTTGGCAAATAACAACCTTAGTACTAATGAAAATAAAACTCAAATCAAAATCTAAACTAAATCTTAAAAATATACTCTAATTCTTTCATCATACTTTTTAGACAACATCTTGGAAATCTCTGGTTGTTACAAAGATTTAGCATCTTCTGGATCTTTCCCTCCTTAAAGACAGATCATTGACATTCAAACTTTTTTGTATGACCGGTCCACCAGGAAATAAATGTTTTCAGGACCATCATAAATTCTGCAGCACCCTTGCTATTACACACTTCACATTTTACTGCTGAATATCATTCACTGGATGTATTGAGAAGTTTCCTCCATAAATGTACAAACTATGGAAGAATGTTCCTAATTTACTACCACATAGGTTTATATCATATTTTATACAGGCTCTGAATTTGGCTTCCCATACCAGTTCCAGTCTCACTAGATTTTTGGGAGGTATTGATGGATTACCTGTAGAATTACCTGTACCAAATAAAAAGGAAGTGTGAATCAAAAGACCACGGGAAGAATTATTAATCACACAAAAATTAGATGAGCTTTAGTGACAAGAAATACACCATGTAGAAGTGCCATAGTGAAATGAGCCAGGGCACATAAAACATCTGCCTGTGGAAGTTGTGATGTCTCCCAAGCCTTGCCTGTGAGCCTGCTCAAAGAATTTGAGCAAAGACAAGCAAGAGAAGTTATTCATTCTCATTTGACCTACTTCATCTTCTAATTAGCATTTGGTAATTGGCTGGAAAAAGTCCAATTTCTTGCCCAGTAGATACTCTTCAGGTATGCTGACTGCTTTGGTTTAACACTTGGGAATATGGAAATCTGTACTAAGTGACTTAGGAATATAAATCTCACTGTAATTAAGTGGAATCCAAGTACCTAACAGCTATGGATTTTTGATAATTTCAAATGTTACACCATATTGGAAAGGATGACATGAAAAAGCTGCCAGTAAATCACCAAAGAAGGATAAGTATGCAAAAGAGAAATCTTGCTCTCCCTTTCTGTTTTTCAAAAGTAAAAGATCATCAAACCTGAAAGATTCAGTAAAAGCTTTATAGAGAAGGGAAAGACAACAGGAAGACAGAAAGAAAGATCAAACCAAGTCTGACTGTGGGTTTTATCACCATATAGGCTTAGGAATGGGATTTGATGATCCTTATGGATCCCTTCCAACTCAGAATATTCTGTGATAAGTTAATATAAAACCGACAGTAAACTAAATATTTTTAAGAATAAGTTTTAACTTCAGGTAAAATAAGCAAGAATATTCTTTAAAAAAAATCAAAACGACAAATGAGTAGGGAAAAATCTAAATAACAAATACTGCAAAACTACTTGACTGGCAAGTCAGTTAAGCTGCACTTCTGCTTTACTGTAAGGAACATTTTTAAAATAATCATTTGCCAAAATGTTAAATGAACTCCAACTGTCTTCTCTGCAAATCTCAATCTGAAGGAGTATCCTAAGGCAGGCTATCAAATCTGAAAAAGCCCCAGTGGAATAAAGTCACATCTAATCCCGAAGAATAAGTTCAGCTGAGGAAATAAAAATACAAAATATATGCAGAAATCTATTTCGATGCACTTTTCTGAAGGGAGATGATTTATTGGTTTGACCTTTTTTTTCCACCAAAAATGTCCCAGTACCTAGTCAGGAAGAACATTGTAAGGCACGACAAGAACATTTACAGCAATGTATCAGTCTCAACAAGAAACTAATGACTAACAGTAGTGTGGATGCTGCATCCCATTAACTCAATCAAGGTAGAAAGCATTAACTGGTACAAGTATTTAAATTTTTACACTGAGAAAATGTAAGAAGCCTGTAAAGTCAAATAACAAGAGGACTGTAATTTTGATGGTGCCAGTCATGAAGTTAAAAATCCAGTGAAGGTTGATTTGATAATGGAAGGGTAACAGCATCCTTCCAGTTTCATTAAAGAATGTAAAGAAAAGCTTTTCTGGAGATAGAGAAATGTTTTCTACTGAATCTTATCTACCACCAAGCTCTTATTAAGGATGGGGATTTGAGGTCAATCCTCTAGTTTCAGAAAGTTAATCGAGTGATTAAGCATTGACTAGAAACTTCAGGGATAAAGTTCTTCCAACTGAGCTTAACCTCAGCATGTGTGATGGAATTAAAATTTACTAAATCCCTACTTCTTTGGAAGGCTTGTGTTTGAAACAAAACTGATGAGTTGTTGTTACCACCCCAGCCTTACATCATATATAATTAACACAATGACAGGTTAACCATAATCAATTGCTTCTCCTGTTCTCGGTGGCTGTTGTATAACATTTGAGAAAATAAAAGTAAATTTGGAACCTGCTCCTGCAAGTACAAAGGTAAATAGTACTGTTTTGCTCTATAGAGATTAATACATGTGTATCGATCTACTCACATGTATCCACTTGAAACCAAGGCCACTAATTAGATGTTAAATGTGCCAGGAAATTTGAGTTTCAGTTATGGGTTCCGCCACAAATGCGTGATGTACTTTAAAGCCTTTATGTAAAAGATACTGAGCGAGCACAAACATCACTGAGTTCCGTTTTGTATCAGCTAATCAAAACTTCTGAAAAGAAAAAAAAAACAAAACCAAAGCTCTTTTTTAATCTTTGGTAAATTCTTCTACAATACCTTATATATCCCTCAGACATTTTTTGTAGTTGTCTGACAAAAATATTCTAGTATACTCAAAAAAATATTTCTGAGTTAGTTATAATGACTATCCATGCAAAGAAATGTATAATGCTAGGTCTTCATACTGTGTCCCATAATGACTAGCATTTGTATGGTTCAAAGCAGAGAGTCAGGAGAAGTGGATCTGTCCACAGCCCAGGACACAAGCCAGGCTGTTCAAAGTGAACCATCTTACACACATAGTTCAAATATGAATGTAGGAACAGATTTTAGAAAAAAATTCAGATGACACAAATACTGAAAAATGCTAAAAATCCTTTCGCTTTTGGAAAAAAACCCAACCAAGCTGTTAAGGAAAATTCCCAGTCTGACCATTCATGAGACTCTGGCAGTCACATTCTCATGACCAGATACTTTTCACTCCTGGGACTGAGGCCCCTTCACAACAGTGGCTCCACTGACTGGACAGGTCCCTGTTTGACTCCCTGCACCAAACTTACAGTCAGACCAGGTTTCCTCACTGGCTTGATCCCAGATTTCCCATAGAAGAGTCTCAGATGTCTCATTCCACAAATCTATTTATTTATGGCACAGTAACAGAAACAGCTCAAGCTGGTGCCTCCAGAAGACCCTGAACAAAGGATTCCCTAGGTCTTTAAACCTTCCTCCTGAGTCCCCCACTCCTGCTCTGCCTTCCAATGTCAATCCACCTGGCTGCTGCCATCCATCTTCATGCCCTTTATTATCAAAGCCTCTTGTTTTAGGCTCCCACCCAGAGATCAACCTGCAGATTACAAACCAAGCTATCTGCACCAAATTTATTCCTCAACGAAACCAAATTCCTTAAACATTTTCCCTTGATCACAAATAAGCTCTCTTTTGAAAAGCTTGTTGAGGACACAGTTTAACTGCACCATTGCCACCATATTTGCCCAAACCTATACAAGCTGGAACAAAAGTACAAAGCAGAACCAAACAAGGCGGTTTTTATTTTTCTTTCCTTTCTCCTTATATCTTTAACACAAAGAGCAGATGGATGAGCTGTTACCGTGCAACGCTCATACTTTCTGTGCATGGTCTTAATGCACGTATTTGCTTAAGTTTCTGTGGATTACAGGCACTGACCGTGTGCTTTACCACCAATTTGAGTTCAGCTCCCACACAAGCTCTGCAAGAATAGCCAGCCCACAAAGCAATGCCATCTTACAGAGCACTGAGAAGTCAGTAAGCCTTGCTGGCAGCAAGGCTACTTCGTTCAGGTTGTACACTGATAATTTAGTTTGAAGCTATAATGCCTCCAGCTCCAAAACTGCCTTGCAATTTGCAAGATTACTATATTAAGCTGCCCCTCTGTTCAATTCTTGAGCCTCTTGGCATATTTCCTGGCTATGACATCTGCCTGTTACTATTTGACAAGAAAGCAGTCCAAAAGCCAAACTGTTTTAGGCCTCCAAGACCGGTGTTGACCTGATTTCTAATAATGCACAGGAATTTCTGCTCTACACGTACTTCAGATTCAGTGCAAAAGAAAATATAATACATGTAGAACACAGTACAGCTTTAGCTAGTAGCATAAGGAAATACCTAGGCCTAGGGGGAAAAAAACCCCAACCAACAAACAAAACCCCAAAAATACACACACACACAAAATATCCCCTTGCCCTTGAAAGAAAAAGTAGAAAAAGATTATTATTGCATGACTTTCCTCACTCTTCTATATAGTTTTTCTATGAATCAATGCATCTTAAACTGCTACCAGAGCTTGTCACTTTTCTTAGCATCCTTTGGTCTTAGCACAAGATCTTTCACTCCCTGCTTTCCTCTTGCTGAGTCCCCACTGACTTTCACGAGGCTTTCCTGCATTCCTGCGCTCTCCCTCTCTGTCTTTGCACCTTCCTTCTCTGTTCTGCTAAATATCAGAGAAGACATGTGGGAGACCAGAATGGATGGTTTAGAGATGTGGTTTCAAGTGCATTCCTTTTATCAGAAGCATGGCTTGAGCAATTTGTTCTCCCTCTTTCCTACTCTGACAATTAATCATTTCTTGTCCCCTTATTTATGTTGGCAAAAATATTTTTGAGGTTTTATGTTCCTTCATATGACAGTCTTCTAATGGATTGTTATTGTTGTCAAGTGAATCATTACTGGTCTTAGAAAAACAGATTGACATGTGAATAGTTTGTGGCAATGAGACTTTACTCAGACTATTGGAAAACCATGCCTTGAAGAAAAACAGGGGATTTAAACAAAGGTTCCCCAAAACGTCAAACATCAGATGACAGCAAAGGCCTTGACAGAGAGAACGCAGGATGATGGCAATGGCAAGACTGCCAGTGTTGTAATTACAAATCAGAAATGGTTAATGACTAGTCACTAAGAAAGTTAAAGCTTGTGATCTGGGGGAAAAAAAATCTTTTATCAGTTGATAAAGTTATTAGATTGCATTAGTCAAACTATAAAAATGAACCAAAGCAGACTTCAGCTGTGGAGGAAGAAACGCTCTAGGTCAACATCATAATCCAAAAAGAAAAAAGAAACAAACATTTCTGGATTTCTGGTTAAGAATCTGACGTGCTGACCACTCACCGTAGCTCCACCCTGCTTTTCTACTGAATAAGACTGCCAAGAGCAGTCTTAGAGCCAAGAAGCTTTGACAAAGGTAAGGGTATCACCAGAGAAAGGGGTACATATAGGAAATGTGTTTATATCAGATGTAGTTGTCCACTAATGGGAATAACTCTATCATCTATGACTATATATGTAGAATTTGGTCTATAAGCACTAACATCATTGTAACAAGACTAATAGCTCCTTGAGTAGACTTAAAACTTAATGAGATTAAGAATAAATTCTCGGTTTTGCATTCAGTATGTTTCTTTATGCCACATGAAATACAGAGTGCTTGATATGTACCCTTGAAGGCTGATTGTTAAAATTAAGATGCAAAACTGGGGCTTGAGATGAGATGAACCAGCTCATATGCCTAATTCTCATCTTTATGTTTTTGACTCCACAAGTTAATTATTAGGAAGAAAAAAGCTGTTGGCTGCTCTTCAGAACACCTTCCTTATGGGATGGACATTAATAACAGTAACTGGGAATTGCACCTCTTTTTCCTGATGGAATCAAAAGTTAAAAAATAAACAGTACTAAAATAATCCTTAAGCAACTATTTACACTTAGGAAACATAGGCCATACATCCTCAAACTATTATTTTACACTGTGTCAAAAAGAGTTCAAAACTGCTTTAGCTTTTGCTGTATTATCAATTTCAAGTGTAAAAAGGTGCAAATTACTGAAAGTTTGGTAACAATTGTAAGCAATTGTGATGGAGCTCTGAATATAAATATTTCTAGTTTTACCCAGTTTTAATACCATATGAAGAAGGGGTCAGCAATGCTGACCAGAGGTTTGTTCACAATTTATACTGCATAGCAAATTAAACTGCTGGATTATTTCCCCTGTCTCCTTACTTAAAGTTCTGCTCAAGACACCATTTATGTTTTGAGGTGTGTACATTAATTGACCAATGAGATCAAAATGGCTCAAACCAGATTAAACTGGAGCAAGCTGGTTTCAACCAAATCAAACCAGATCCAACCAGACCAAAACAGACTAAACCATTCTAAATCTATCAAACTGGTTCTAACCAGTTCAAACCAGACCAAACCATTTCAAAGTAGTTTCAATGATATTCAACCAGTTCAAATCAGTTTAAACCAGCTCAAACTGGCTACCCATCAGTTTCAACTGGATCCAACCGGTTCAAACCAGTCTAAACCAGACCCAACCATCAACTGGATCAAAATGGTTTCACCTGGTTCCAACCATCCAATTTGGTCTGGTTGGAACCAGTTGGAGAGAGATTCATCTGTTTTGATCAACTGGAACTGGTTAGACTTATTTTTATCCAGCTGAAACTAGTTTAAATTGATTTGTTTGAATAAGAACAAAATAATTAATAAAGCCAGTATTTTCGATTTTAATGAAAATCTTTGGAGGTTCTGGTCTCTTCGTCTTCTGCGTCATGCTGTTCAGTCACTGTATTATGGGGATATCACAGAAGAGCAGCAGCTGTAGAAATAAGGTAAATCATGGGCAGAAAGGTCAGCCCACCCTGTTACTGTCACCGTCTTGACAACCAAGCATTTTTCTTCACTATACATGGAAAAACTATCAGAGTTTAATGGATGTAATGCAAGTTGAAATCAAATAAAATTGCTATGATAGCAGTTTCAGAGAAGATAATAAATTGCAGTTGCACATAAAAACGGTAAGCTAATTTGTATTCATTTTGTGGCATTATTGACAACTACATAAGAAAATTAATCAATACTTAACCCATCTAATCTTCCTTTAAGTGATGAAGCCCTGCATCAAACATTTTTGTATTTTATAAAGGTAGGATTATTAGATTGAAAAAAAAGGCAAAGCTTCTGTGCAGATGACATCTCTTAACATCTTTGTCATTATAAAAATACTAAAGCTGGTATTTGTTACAATATTATGGGTAATGTTTTCACGGGAGGTTGAAACTTAAGCCCATTAAATGCTCCAATCCAAAATGAGAAATGGCTTCTATGAATTGCCATTGATAATGGAACATAATAATGTATTACAGAGTTTTACCAAAAATGTTCAATAATATATGCATAACGTGCAATAATTTTTCCAAACAGTGCACAGAATAAAATTAGGACACAAACTTACCTCCAGTCTTGAGACAGAACACCTATAGCAGTTTCTACTTATTAGCTTCAAAGCTTTATACTAAGAATTAAATATGTCTAGTAAAGAAGAACTTAATGAATGAGCATACCTAGAACGCTGGTGAAAGAATTACACATTACACCTAAAATGCACTAAATAAAACACTGTTGAAACAAGATACAGTAAGGCTACTTCAAACAAACAAGGCAGCACAGAGTGGATCAGAGTATTTCCAGCTAAACAAATGCCACAGAAACAGGGGAGAATTCCTCAAGTCATTTCAGTGACATCCCAATTTGTCTAAGCACTGTGTATGTCTACACAGGCATGTATCCATTTAATCTTGTTGGGGAAAATGGAGAGGGGGAAGAAGAAAAGAAAAAAAAAAGGATTGATCTGGAGCACCCCAAGAAAAAAACCCCAAAGGATTCAGATTTTACTGTTATGTGATCCAAGCTCATGAGGACTGACAAAATATAAATACGCCAGTGGCCCGCAAACAACGTGCCATACAGCTCTGCAGGCTATGAGAAGGACAGAGAGCAGGAGCTTCTAAACCACTGCATATGCCCCACTATGGATATATAAGTCTTTTTTAAATGGTCTATGGCCTGGCACAAATGCTACAGTTGCCTGTGGTCAAGTGTGGAGAGAGAAAGAGGGACTTCAGGGGGAGTTGTGGGGGTCTTGCTCTATTCTTATTACTCTAGTGGAATAACTTACATCAAAGAGTAACAATCTTACAATTTATGAGCAAAATTTAGATGCATGGAGCATAGCTGATATATTGAAAAATGCTAAAATTGAAATATAAGGACCATCAAACAAGAGGAAGAAAAACAATAGCAAATGACTGTAAAAACTCCAAGAATGCAAAGGTGATGAAATCAAAGGAGAGATTATTAAATTGTTAAATTTTTCATTTACTTTTTGGTCATCTCATCTTCAAGACTCATCTCTCTTCCAATCTGCTGGAGTAGCAAGCCATGAGAAAAAAAAGACAGAAGAATCTAAAAGATAAATAATACTAAATAAAGAACCAGCTTTCTCTTTTTATGTCTTTATGTCATCAAGAAACATAAGTAGAACTCCAAAACATTTTTTAAAGGTTAACTAAATATAAGGGTAAAATGTATTATTATGATAATTAAAGAAAAAAAAAATTCTAAGAGAGGAAGTAGATTAAAAAAGTCTATGTTCTAAGACTTTAATATTTTTAAAGTTCAACTTTTTCTTTAAAGCTCTAACAATGCATATATGACATGACATAAGACAAATCTCCTAATTCCTTATGTGAGATTTTTTCAATATATGAAGTTACGCCTGTCCTTGGATGGTTGCAAAGTTTAACTAGTTTATATTTTATTTAGTGCTTATGATCCTGACAGCAGGCTGCCTTAGGCCTCATTTCCACTTAATTCAGAAAAACAACATTTCTTATTCATGTACTGTCTGATCAAAGGCTTACATTTAGCACAACACACACTAAAAAAAAGAGCACAATTTGAGTAGATTTCTTACAGCTAAACGAGAAACTGAGCCAAACTCATGGAAAATGTATTAGTTCAGGTCAGCCTGGTTTTGCAATTTGTGCATGAAGTTGTCTTGCCAAATTTAAAGCATTCAAAATCAAAAAGAACAAAGGTATGGTATATGGATATGTAACGGCACAAATGCAGGCATAACAATCACTGAAGAGAAAAAATACAAGGTGAAGCTTCTTACTTTGCTTGAGTGGTTTGCATTACTTACATTATTTGCATGCTGATTAAAAGCACTTTGGGCATAAAGGATTCCAGGCATTCACATAATTGCTTAGTGCTGATGGATCTTTGGACCCAGCAGTCACAAGACTGTGCAGACAGAGTGAAATGCCAATTACTTTGCCTTGAGTATTATGGGCAGATTGCTTGTATTTAGACAAGTCTGCATGTACCATCAGCCACCACCTGTCAAGGTACATAACAAAGTTCTATTTTAACCATCAGTTAAGGTCAAGTCAATCACATCCCATTTCTAGGACGTTTTAAACATCTGATACACCTCATACAGTCACTGACAAAACAAATAAATAGTCTGTACAGTTACATGAATCATTATCTCTTAAATTATAATTCTCTTGAAATTTGATGTCCTGGTCTACCTGACCTTTGATATCCTCTCGAGTTCTACAATCAAGGTGCCTTCGCTCCCAGCATCACTCATGGTGTAGGTAAAGAAGAACACAAGCTAAGGATTTCACAGCTAACCAACAAAACAAATTCTGGCTCAGTTTTTATTCATTTTGCTGTGCTGAAACTAATAAGCAGATGCAGTTTGAGCTAGTTAAAGACACAACCGTAGGGAAGTGAACACATTATTTTAAGGACCTATGAAGTGACAATGTTTCTGGACTAGAATTAATGTAATGGAGCTCAAGACAAGCACCATCCCAGCTTATGGTGTTCAGGTGCCAGCTTTGTTTTATTTGAATTACAAGTTTGTTATGCTTGACAAACAGTGTTATACCCTAAACACTTCATTTATTTTACTTCAGCTGCTGCAGAGAAGACAGGCAAAATAGGGTTCAATACAGTATTGAATGAGCTTTGTTTGCTTAATTGCTTCTGTTGAACATCTACTTGTGTAAAAGGACAGAAAAATGGCAAAATTTTTAAAGTTTCAGGTGCATAAAATCATGAACACAAAAAATTCCTGCAAAAATCTACATTTTAGATTTTATTGATTATAAAAGCAGTAATTTTGTCCAATTTAGACTGCTTCCAACTTCCTGCTTATTAAAAAACTCTCTCTCCTGACAGTCTGCTGTCCACTCAAGCAAACATTTCATAGATGTAAGTGTAAAACCTCATTGAAAGCTATAATTTTTAACTAGAGGTTTTTTACTCTGAGAATTTCTTTTCTTTAATTATCACAAAAGAGATCCTACCAAAACTTAAATGAACAATTTTCCAACATCTTTCAACAGAGAAATCTAAAGGAGAAACAGTTTGTATATAGATTATCATTCTGTTCTTAGAGATGGCTTTACAGGCCTTTCAAACAGATTTGTCTCTGGATCCCCAAAAGCAGGAGCTGGAACAATGTCCCCTGTTCTTTAGTCAAAAGAATGGATCCTTCTATCCAGACCCATTTGGTACATGAAGTATTTTGCACACTCATTGATTTTTTGACAGACTTTCACTGGTTTTGACTGAGATTCCCTCTTCTTTCAATGTTCATTATACATTATAGTATCAATTCTGTTACTTCAGAAAGTCCATTTCGCTCTTGCACATTATAAACTCTCCCCTTCTTTCTCTTTATCCTAAAAACTAGGTAAGATGATAAAATTTCTAAGCTTGACAAAGCTGGATTTTTTCCTCTGTGAAAGAGAAGATTCTTTAAATCCCATTATAAGGTCTTGTCATGGAGAAAAAGAAGAGGCTTTCTGAGTACCAGCAACAGAGCTGAAATACAATTTTTGAAATCATATTTATCTGCAGTGATTGTCTCCAAATCAGAATTTCTAGCATTGCCTTTGGACAAGCCAATTTTTCAGGCTTTGGTCCTTAACTTGCAATAATCACAACCCTGGACTGTGAACTGCTGCTTCAGCATCCTTTGCCCACCACACACGTGGCTCAGCAGCCAGGCAGATGGGCTGGGCTGCCATCAGTGCTCAATGTGCCCAGCACCCAGTACTGCAGCTCGAACACTATGGGCGTCAAGTGACTCATACAAGATCCTCCCGCTTTTTATTCTCCCCCATTACATGCCACGTATTTTACTGGACATATACCACCTTCTCCAGTTGTGTGAGACCAAGGTTGTGCTCCCTCGGGTATTTTCTCTAGCCTTGAATGAAGTTTTTATTATTTCCTCCCCTTTCCTATGCTTTGTTATTCTGCTGTTTTTACATGCTAACTGAAAACAGAATTAACTTTCCGGTTTGCTTTCTCAGTGAGGCAAATGGAATTTGTTACCTCCACCACAATTTAATACAATATAGGTAGGAAAAAAAAAAAGTTATATATACTTGGAAAACCTGTAACACACTTCATGTCACTAGTTGGCCTATGAATAATTCAGATTCAATTACTCAGTGACAGAGTCACCATATGAACTGTAAAAATAATTAGTTGGTTATTTCTTAACGCAAAGAAAGATTGTCCCTTATATTCAGCATGCAAAATAGTGTACAATAGATACAGCAACAGGTTTTAGGGACAACACAGGAGGACATCAAAGGGCATTGTTTGTTTTTGTTTTTTTTCACAATTCTGGTTTCCTGGCATTACCTTAAAAAAATTTAAGCATTAGATGAACTGATGATTTAACCCCCAGAATAGCAATTTGATTTGACCCTCACCCACAGAAAAGACAATTCTTAAAAGATCAGACATTTCCTAAAATAATTACGACAAAGCAAACACATTAACAGTCAATTTTGCAAATGAGTGTATCTTTGCTAAGAGGGAGGTCTGCCGATCTCTGAGAATAGCTAGATACCCCAGCAGGGTAAGAGACCACAAACAGATATTACTTTCATTAAAGCACTGCTGAAAAAAAGAAACAAAACCCAAAACAGCACACAAAACAGCTTGAATGTAAGCACCTACACTTCAGTCTTTAACAAGAGAGGAAGGATATTTTGTATTTCCCCTTCAAAGAAGAAAGCAAGTTGATATATCAGCCCGTTTGAAGACAAGGTAAATTCATTAAGTACTTCAAAAATGGACTCAAAATCTCATGATTTTATATTAAATTTCATTTGCACATGCACACTGAAAACAAGGAAGCTTAAAACATTTGAACATTAGACATTAAGGGGACAAGAAGAAAGGTCAGAACTTCTTTGAAGTTCAAAAAGTAATTTGGATTATTGTATAAGTTAATTTTTACAAGAGAAATAAGATTTAGCACAGGTACAAGAAAAGGATAAGACAGTGACACATTTACATCTATGTAACAACAAGCCTACCCATGCTATCAAAGTGCAGACATGAAAATTATTTGTTATCAGACAGCACTGAGTTAGTTAGGCAAGTAAACTTGCATTTACCCTAAGGCAACCCCTTATCTATTTCAAAAGATTTGCATTTGAATTTGTGGTTTGTGGTTTTTGTTTGGTCGGGAGTTTTTTAACCAAACAAATATACAAGTCTTTGCTTCATTCCAATAAAACTTTGAGGTTCCCATGCTAAAGGGAGAGATCCTTCTAACCCAACAATACAAAAATTTTAACTAGGTACTTGAAATCCCCAATGGGAACAGAAGAAAGTGCTGACTTGTGCATGCAACAACCCACAAACAAAGCCCAATTTCTGCCCCTGTGAGCAGAAGCAGGTTTTGTCTGCCTGGACTGAAATCTCTGTTAGTTCTTCTGATACAGTTTGCCAAGGGGAGAACATAGATAACATTGGCTTTGATGATTAAACACCACAAGACATCAGTTATAGATAGATTTGTTTTAAGTTACAGATAATAATTCAACACATTTTACTTTTCCAGTAGTGAGTTCTTCAGCGAAAACTGAATGTTGGTGTATTAGGAAATTCCCTTCACATTTAAATTCAGTACTTTCTAAACTTTATTAACTTTGAGACCAAAGCAAAAGCTTTGAATCAGGCATTCAGTAATTAGATTTGAAAAAAAGCATTTGTTAAATAGTGAAAACTCTGTTCAAATTAAAGGAACAATTCCACTTTAGAAAAGGAAAATGTCACAAGTGGTCTGCATGGCTATCCTAAAATAAATACTAAAATTACTCAAAATATAGTGAATTTTTTACAGCTAGAAGCGTGCTCTCATGTGTGGCATGGAACCTTATGGAGTTTTTGCTTTTAACATATTACAAGTGAACTACTTCCAGCTATCCTAAAAACAAGTGTTCTAAGAAAACAGGGTTTATTGTGAATGGATGAGTGCTGCTGGAATAAACAGAAATCATTTGCAAATGGAAAAAAAAAAAACCCACAAACTTGAATAAATCCTTTTTTAAAAATTGCAAAGTTAGATGTGGCAAAAAATCCAAATGCAAACAAAAGCAAAGCTTGCACCTTTGCCAACATTATTCAGAATTAGTCAGACTACGCTTTTTAAGAGGTGATTTTGCTAGTGTTGATAAATTCACCTGAAGTTTGATGTATACAAGCTAGAATGAAATGATTTGCATTACCTGCAAATTGGAATACATCTTATTTCTTATAGGAATATACATGCAAAAGCAAAGATAACATTTTAAAAGCCACAGACAACATCACAATTTATTACTGCAGCACAGGCATGACCTGATATATAAAGCAATTATGCAGTTGCAAGAAAAGCCTGCTTAATTATCCTTTCTAGTTTAGGTTCCTTCACAACTCGACTCCAAAATCTTAGCTTCACCAACCCCAAATTGTCCAGTCCACACACCAGAGACAACAAGGCTCACAGGGTTTGGTTTACAATGGTGCCTGTGGAGGGCTGCAGACAGGCTGACAGAGCTATTCTGAGGTGTGAACTGATCCTCTTTGTCAAAATAGGTGCTAATGAAAATGCAAAATGATAACAATTTAAAAGTCAGTGTTAATTGTTCCACTATCAAATATTACACAGAAGGAAAAAGGGCACTATTGAAAAAGGGCACTATTTAGTGTTTTTGAATGGAGCAGCAAGGAGTGACATAACGCATGGAGAAGGCAACATGATACTTCTATCAAAGGGTGCTAGAATTGGGAAGGAGCAGTGAATAATTTCTCATTAAGGATTTAGAGTACTATGTCTGTCTCGGAAGAAGGCAGATGAGAGAAATGGACACAAATTTATGGAACTACATTTAGGTGTGGCAAGATGGGACCAAAGGAATCAATACAACAAAGACTTCCAGGAAAAAAATATCTCTTCTATTTACTGCATGCTGCTTATAAAATTTTGCCTGTACTGACCCCAAGGGTTAAAGACCAGCCACCATCAAATTAGGATGCAAATCACACGGTTGGAAGAGACCTTAAGGATCATCTAGTTCCAACCCCACTTCCATGGACAGGGACATTTTTCAGCAGACCACGTTGCCGGCAGACCCCTTCCAACTTGGTCTTGGACGCTCCCAGGGATGAGGCATCCACAACACTGGGCAATCTGTTCCAGTGCCTCACCATACTCACAGAGAAGAATTTCTTCCTAATGTCTAGTCTAAACCTCCCCTCTTTCAATTTAAAGCCATTCTTCTTTGTTCTATAACTACATACCCTCATAAAAAGACTGCATGCCTTGTAAAAAGCATGAAGCTAATAAAGCAACAAAATGCTGAGCTTGCCCTGGTTCTCCACTAAATCCTGTTGCATTTCATTATTTCAAACCCAGGAGTATTGAACAACTTTTGTTCCCTTTCTGCTTTTCTCCTGCTCTTTGCTTAAAGCTCGGAGCTTCCACCTCTGGCACAGCACTGCTCTCTCCCCCAGTGGAGAACAGTGGGACAAGCCTGGTGCCCCTTGGTCCTCACCAGGCAGCATCCAGGAGATGGCAACACAAATTACAGGTTGAAGACTATCAAAGAAAATTTCCAGTCCTCTCCCTGTAAGCCAGTGCCGGAGCAGTCTATGGATAATATGCTATTCTTTTTAAAACCTAGACATCAGTTTTTATCAGTATCTTAATTGTTACTTTGAAATACCTCTCTTATACTTCCAAGTTCTCAATTACTCTATAATAAAATTCACCACCAGGTGTTATTAACATTCAAAGTCTTCACTCATTTAAATAAGGCACTGTTTTCTTCCTTATATTACACTGAGCACAACATCACACAATTTCACAAAATTTGCTGTAGATATTTAAAAATTATTACCTTTTTTTGTTGGAGAAAGCAATTTGTGCAGGAGCTTCATCCTATAAGCAATATTCTTAACTGAGATTACATAGTCTTTTTCAAACAATCTGTGGTAAATTGCTGATTATAGTCAATTAAACCATACAACATGAAGTGTTTTTATGCTATGCAGCTCTTCCAACCATAAGAAATGACTAGCAAATGCTATCAAACAACTAAACCCATGAAGACTTAAACGTAACAACATACCCTGCACACCATGGGTAAGTCACAGAGACTCCCTAAAACCAAAACTGCTCTGGCACCTGCACAACTGCAAAGTTTTCATATTACTTTATGTTACAGAAATTATAAAAGCAGTAGTCTATTACACATTTCAGCTAAAGCATTTTTTTATGTTCCCTTTTTGAGGCTTGATGTTGCCTCACATTAAAAATAAAGAAAGTTTTTCACATATATAAAACTCTGAAAATCCAAACCACAACTAAAATGTTCCCACCTCTTTGTAGGGCAAAAAGGAAACAGATGGTGTGTTTCTAGCAGTAAGCTGGGTAATCTGTATTCCTTTCTAGAGATGCTAGTCTTGGTGTTCCTGTGCTTCCTTTTATCTGGCACATTAGTTGCAAAAACATCCTCTTTTTACCACCTGTTCTCCCTACAACGACTAATGTTTGTCATACTTCTTGTGAATCAAATGCAAAATTAAATGGTTTAGCCTGAACTGTGTAACTTATTAGCCTTACGTGTCAAAGTGAAAGTTTTAAACAAAGTCTTCAGAAGATTTTATCACTGTAAATGGAAACAAAGGAGAATGGGATAATCAACCAAATTCAGCAGATAACTGATTGAATAACAAAGAGCAACAATAATGAATCAAACAAATGTCTACATTAATTGATTCTGCCAATTGCCTTTTTAAGAACAGGTTATACTTGTACACTGGGTCAATAAGTATATGCAACACACGACTCTCAAAAAAAGCCATGCCTGCTGCTAACAAGCAGATCGCTTCCTTCCTTAAACGTTGTAAGAAAATGCACCTTCACTGAAACCATTTCACTGGCTCTCTCTGATCTGCTCTGGCTAACACGGAGCTGGGATGAAACCTCAGGGTAGGAACAGCCCATGGTACTCCCTGGAGAGTGCTCCATGGCCATTGCCATCCACAAGGCTGGCTCATTCTCATGAAAACCACAGCGTGCCAAAGTGAGAGAAGAAAGAGCAGCACTGAAGTGTGCCCGTGTCTCAGACCAACTTGGAGTCAGGGCACACGCTCAAATCCAGAGTCAGGCAAGCATTTCTGGAAGCCACACTGGAGCCTAACACTGCTGCCTGGAGCTGAATGGTGTGACTGCACTTACTGCTTTTCTCACTGAGCTTTTGAAAGGATTAGATAGTTAATATTTTAAAACCCTTAAAAGATAAAAAATTTGAAAAAGATTTGCAAAGTGACCTTGCAATTTTTAGTTGTTTACAAGCCTCACTTTATGAACTCAATTTGCTTATATTTACAGGTGTGACAAAGATATACTTCAGTCTTCAGAAATTAAGATGCATATTATATTTGTCCCTTCAAATATTGTAAATCTCTAATACTACTGCATACATAAAGAATAATAAACAGAACTCCATTTTCTGATGAAAATCTAATTTCATGCCCAGCATTTTATTTGCTTATACTGGTACTATAGTAGAATAAATATGCTCCTAGACCAAGTAGCCTCACAGTTTGAAGTTAAATGGAAAAAAAAAATGCAGATGTGCATCTATTTAATCACAAGTAAAACTCAGTGTATTTTCTTGCAGTCTGGAAATGTACCACGTTACCTTAATCATCAACAGAAGGCAAAAATCTATTTCACAAATGTTTCTAAAAAGCACTCAAAATGTAGATTTCAATGTGCTGACTAAAGCTGGAGCAAACCACTAAGCAAATAAAACAACTGAACCTTTGTTATTGATAGAGAGCACTCAGACAGACCTGGGTTTCAGTAGCATACTAAACAGATTACTGGAACCACAACCAACATCACTCACAACTGGTGTTGATTTAATTTTCAGAATTTTATAGAAGATGGAAACTTCTACTATTTTTCAAAGAGGTGTAGCTGACAAATGAGTTATCAGAAAGGCTTTTTTTCCCCCAGTATTTTCTTCAGTAGATTGTGCTAGCTATTTCACAAAAATTTACATGTAACAAAAAGTCTTTACAATAACAACCCCATACGCCTCCATGGCTGCTACATGTATAGATCCCACCAGAGGTGATAAGACTTCCAGATCCTTCTCAATTAAGCAAGTTCTGGGAGAGAAAACAGCCAGTCTAAAAACATCCCTTAAACAAAGCTAAAAAAAGAACCAGCAAGAAACACCTGCTTCCATCAAGTGAACCGTGTTTTCAACACGTGTGTAAGCTATTCCAGCTGAAAACAAAGTAGAATTTTATTCAAATAAAAAATAAAGTTTTAAAGGGTGACATTGTCAGTTAAACTCTCAATGCAGCTACAATTTATATTCTTATATAATAATTTGAGCCTCCAAAACCTTAGGTTATTTTTTCAAATTTTAAAAAGATGTAGTGAAACAGAACAAGAGCTACCTCTACACCCTAATACAGTTAAAGTGGGGGAGGATAGTTTTAATTACAATTTAAAATACTTGTATTTTTGTTAACTGCAAGTTAAGATTTCTAAAAGCAGTTCATTAGCTGTTGAAGTGCTCTGAATAGTGTTTTAAGAAAGACAATCCATTTCTTTAAGATTTTAGTACTAAGTATATTATGCAACCATGACTCAAGTCAGCATTTATTATTCTGATAGAAAAAGTGTTTATATTTCACCAAATTTTTGAGCTCTGAGGATTGTTTAGTTGCTGTTGAATGTGCACTAAATTAGTTTCGCTTCTAGAGGTAATCAATGCTGTTGTATTTCCCATCATTTATTTGTGATTTGATTAATTACTTAAAATTCTGCCAGACATTTGCCATTGATAATTCAGTAGCAATCATTTAGCAACATCGCTACTCAGTATTGGCTCAAACAGTCATATTTAATCACCACAACAACTGAGGGATGCAGTGTGATATCATGTTAGATCCAAAGAAATTAAGAGGTAAAAAGCATAAACAACTAATCTGTGATTTTATGGCTATTCCCCACTGCAGCATTTAACAGGTGCCTGCTCTAACAAACTTAAAAATTTCCATCTTAACTGCTGACAGCCCAACCCACAGCCCCAGGGGCTCAGGGTCTGCTCCAGCTGCATTCATGGTCTTTCACCACCCTCTTAACATGGCTTACACACATTTCACTTGCTGTTGATTATCACTCTTACTTTCATCTTTTTTTTCCCCTACCTAACTGCTTCCAAGTTTCTTTAAGTATGTTATCCATCTTCCAAATTCTCCTCATGAGATCTAATTGGACTGCAATTCCTTGAAACTAAAGCTCACTTTGGTACTTCTGCCAGTGTTTCTCATCTCTCCATAGGTCTCGTATACTTTTTTTAGCTTTCAAGTAGTTCTATTCCCTCACAATCTGATATTACATGTTAATTTTATTAGCATGTTGTTAACACATCCTCCCAGATCATTAATAAAGACATTAAAAATGGCTGGTTCTAGCAGTGATCCCTGTGGTACTCTCAAGACACCCTTTGTTTGTAGTCTTCGAGCCAGCTTTTAATCCACATGACAGTACTCTTATCCAAGCCAATAATTTGAATTAATTTTGCAAGTCAGGCCCAGCAAAGCAACCTTTTGCAAAAAAACCCAACAAAAAACCAACGACAACAACAAAAAAAAAAAAAACAAAAAAAAGCAATATTACTACATTGATTTCTTCCTCTTTCCCCATCCCTTCTCCAAGTTTTGTAGGTTTTTTGAATCAACTAAAATAGTAAGATGTATTTACCAAATAAATTAACACCTGTATGCTACGTATTTGTTATATCATTTCCTTTGGGAATTGTAGACCATTTTTTATACAACATCTGGGTTTTTTCCCCTGGTGTTTTACATTTCCTTTATAGCTTCTGTATTTCAGAAGTAATAGGCCGTGATGTAGTAGATATTGCCTTTCCAAGTACTATTTTGATGCCTAACAAATGGCATAGCTCTAGGTTCTACACAGAAAGTAAAAATGGGTTCATTTTGAAATTAATCTGTATATCCATTGATAGGATTTCAGTATATGTTCTAAGTTGTAGGATACTGCAGCTTTAAGGAAATGGAGTTAAGACCAAACTAATCTATTTCCAACAAAAACGAGATCTAACCTTCACCTGAAAGCTGTAAAGATAAATACCAGAAGTCATAATCTATGTAAATTGTTGAGTAAACAGTACATAAGGGATTAATACATGCACCTTCCTACGTGATTGTATGCATATTTAAAGTATTTAAAGTTTTTCAAGCTTTCAAGTTTGTGAATTTCTTGCTTTTTATCAACAATTATTAAGTATTTTACAAAATTCAACATATTAATTTTCTAATCATGAATACTTTTTCTCAGTTTTGCTTGTTAGCAAGTCTCTTAAAATTGCTTTCAGTATCCCAGGCAACTGATCTCTCATATTTGGTAACTTGCCTAGGATTTTGTGTGCATGTACCTTAACCCATAGTTGTAAAATGGATCTCTGAAGATTTTAAATTCACCTTATTGTCATGGGTGTAAAATACTTCATCTAAAAAGTGGTGATAATAACACAAGTTATTGTCAATTTATCAACTTCTTCAGGAATACACGAATAAGAATTTGAATCATCTTCTCACATGCACTAGACTCTTTATTTCTAAAATTCTCTAAAATGTCTAAACTTTCATGGCCTTATATTACCACACAATGCAAAATCTCTCTAAATTTTGATGACTGCAAGTAAATAGCACTCAGTAGTTCCAAACACTTTAATTTTATAAAGTGTTCTATGAAGACCTAAAAGAATCAGATCTAAAACTTCAATTTTACAGTGATAGGCTATATATTTTTAATAACATCCACCTTAATAAAGGACAACTTATCTTGATACTCATAAGAATCTCCTGATAAGAATTAACAGAATCATGGACATGAAACACATTTCTTCCTTTTCCATTAAAAGTAACATGTTTTCCTCCTTGAGAAGGAAGTAGCCAGTGGGTTTTTCAGTGTTGCACAGCAGTGTGGAAATTAGAGACATGTGAGGTGACGTGATACGGAAATGTTTAGTACTGTGCTATTGGAATCAACACACTTCATGGAGAAATAATTTAACTCTTCTTTATGAAGGGCTTCCTTTTAGTCATCAGCATTCTCAGTAGCCCATTATGAAGAAGCTACATTTTGTCTTCAAAGCTGAAGATTTCAAGCTTAGTCCTTGGTTAACTTTGTAAAGTTTCTTTCTTGGATACTTTTTGAAGAAGTACGAGCATTCTTAAAGAGGCCACTTCCTACAAATATCCTTTTTCCAATCTCTACCAAGGTTTTTCTCAATTACTGCCTGCTTAAGACTCTCGTTCATGTTAGTTTTCTGTTAAAAGTAGGGAAAGAAATGTGTTTATAACTTCTGCTTATCTGAACTTCTGCAGGACCAGCATTTCTGAACTGTCGTCTAACATTTGATCCACAAGATCATTTCATGTATTTCTGGGTAAAGTAGATGAAAAGCAACCATTTAAATTACTGCAAAAAAATGTACAGTTCAAATAAATTTGCAATTGTAGGGTTTTTGCCCTTTTAATTACCAATTTTACTTAATGCTTTTTACATTGTCACTTATACCCATTCACACTACTGTATACATTTCCCATTCTCTACCCCTATCTATAATATTTTCATTGCAGTACTCTATGGGAATCCAGTTATATCCTTTCTTCCCCACTCTCTCTACTCCCTCTTCCTCTTGCAGTGCTTTCTTATAGCTTATTCCAAACCTACACTGCTGGATTGTGCCAAGTGCTGTTCTGTCCTCACAATCTTGCACAAATAGGGCAGTTTAAATGGAAAGATTAAACAGAAGGAATAGATGAAATCAGCAGCATGGCACCAGTGATGTGCTGCTGAGGGAATGGCAATCCTCCTTGTTTTGCTCTTTACAGACCTGCTGAGCCTCATGGCTGTGTTGCACCTGAAAGAAGGAACTTGTGTGGGCTGAGATGTGAGAAGAAGAGGATATTCCAGATCTTGGAGATTCTCCTTTTCCATGATTACAGTCACAGACATCTTTCCCACTCGCTGAAATGGAGGAAATGTGTAACCACCGTTTTTCTCTTCTCCAGCACTTGATTCTGATGAATCAGAAATTCATATGCAGACCTATCTTTTTCTCTAACGAAATTAAATAGTTCAAAGTCCTTGCTTTCAAAAGTTCCTTTCACTCTCTCCTTCTCAGGTTTTTTGAAATCAAAAGTATATTTCTGTACACTCTTAAAAGCAAATATTACATGACAGAATATGTTATCCATCACTCACACTCAATCAGTATTTTTACATAGATTTCATATTCAAATTTCAGGGATTTTTGTGGAGCAATTTATGTAGGTACAAGCTCCTTAAAGTTTCCATTGGGGATATCTGTCTTCCCAATTTCATCATTTCAAGTGAATATAATACTCCTGTCCCCAGGTAAAAGTCATGATGCAATTCTATCAGACAGTTGCTGTACTTTGCGCAGTGTGGGTGTGAGAGCTAATTTTGTCCTTAGATTCAGAGGCTTCATTAACAGTCTTAACACATTCACTGCAGCTTTCTAAATCCTTTCAGGCTTTAACACTTAAGCTACTGCGAAAAAAAAAATAATCAAAGTTCATATACAGAAAAAGCTATTTCTCTAACCCAAATCTAAACCAAACAGATCTTTTAGATAACACTGAACGCCACAATACACCAACATCATTGTAGTGAAATGAAATTTATGAGAAATAAATCATAGCTAGTAGAGTCAGTAAATCACTATTTTGGACAATTTATCCTGATACAAAACATGTGAAACTCTGAATTGAGATGCATAAAGAAAAAAAATGGAAATTATCTGTCACTTATATGCAGGTATGAATATCAACATAATGCACAATATACCACTTTGCAGTTAAGCCCTTTTATTCGGAGAAGTTCATCATGTGACTAATTATTGAATATTAGGATCAATATACTAAGTGTGTGAAAAAAACCCACATTTCGCTTAAACAGGCATTTTTTTCCAGCTTCAAAACATTTTGTACAGGGGGAAAAATTGTAGTTATTTTCTAAATAAACTATTTAAATAAAAATAATAGAAATACCCCATGAAACTCTCCATAGTATTTTTTCAGTATATCACCTACAGGTTAAGAAAAAAAGGCAAATTAGTCCTTCTTGTGGGTCATACAAAGCTTCCACACATAAAAATATTTTCATCAACTGTCACGTTCTGCATGGGAGATCCTGTCTCTTCATTATATTTTATTCCTTGAAAGTTGTCCATGACAACAAATTATAGTTATAGTACAGATAACCAAGCTCCTACATGTTGCTGTTTGGGAGCTATGAAAATTAAAATTCTGCATCTAAATAATACAGAATCCAGGCATATTTCAAATTATGTGAAAATTTATAGCTCTATTTACAACTTGTGTAAAAAATGGAAGCTTTACTGTTATCTAGATTATTACTTGCTGATTCATTTCTTTTCCTGTTTATGCTCACTAACCCTAACCCAAAGACTGCTTCTTTTTGATTCTGACTTCATGATTGAAGTAATATATGAAATTTTAAATTATGGATGAACTTCATTGCAGCTAGACTCATACAACAAAATGACTTCCAGCGGTTGCAAAATACTTCGCATACAACTTTATCTTGAGCAGCAATGAGGGATGACTGAAATAGGAGGAATTTGTGGAAATTTTGCTTTCCACAAACATTAATCTGGATGGGTTCCCTCAACAGTAACTCCTGTTCTTTTCATACTGAGGCCTTTTACAGAACAAAAGGACACAAACCACTTGAAAAAACGGATGCCATGGAAAACTATTGCTAATTTTCATATACTTAAAATTGTTTTGGAGCTCCCACGTTGCTTCTTGGGTACAGCAGGATACAAAAGAAATTCAAGATAAAAACTAATTTGTTCCAGAATCCAAAGGCCCTTGCTGCCTTCCTTGAAAGAAGATCTATGCTGCCTTCTGTGCTGCAAAATTGGAAAAATACTTCCCTACTCTCCAAGAACCAGATGACTGGAAGGACTATCCGTTATATGTGACCTGACAGGATGTACCTGCATTCCATTTTACTGATGCCAGATTTAAGCTGAGGAAATTGATTTTCATGTTCTCTCAGATAGTCTGAATGGGGGTTTTGCCTTCATCTTGGATTTTCTTTTGTCTTATTTCCTTCTTTTCCTCACAGCTGATGGAGAGAGGTAGCTTAAAGTCTGAGTGAATTTACTTTGGATGAAAAAAATTAATTCCATTTAACACAAACTTCATTTGAGAAAATAATCTTTGCTTAGATTTTAAAATGTATATAATACTAAGCTTACTGCCTGAATTGGCTTTACACATCCCACATTTTCCACATGCACTGAAATTAAATATATGGCTAAATGATAGTAGTTTGAGTAATAAACTTTGAAAATAGACTTAAAAGTATATTCTGGGGTTTGTTTTTTAGCATTTGTTAGGTTATTCAGAGAAATAAAAAAATACAGTATCAATTATTGAGTATAAACTTCCATTTCTGGGACAGATTATTGCCCTCTAGACAGAGTAAACATGAATATGAACATAGCATGACTTTTTGTGACTCTTTTCTCACCTTTCTTTACAAAAAAAAAAAAAAAAAAAAAAGGAATTTAAGTTGATAAATTAACAAAACAGAGAACATGATCAACAGACACACTAGCACTTCTGAAAGTGCTGCCTGTAATAAAAGTAATCCTCTGCTTTATGTTGCTGACTGACAATATTTTGTCTTAAGTTTTTTTCAATTTGTGAGAAACATTTCTAACACTGCTTCTCATGAGAGTCTACAGACATTTTAAACCTGTCTCTGCTGGTCTGTGGAAAAGGAAAAGTCAAGCTATGGTAAGAAAAGCAAACTAAGACTAGACTATTTCAAGAGGGTTGTTTTGCTCTAAAATCTTTGTGGGTAAAAGGATTATCTCAAGAATTCTCTCTATGACTTATAATGCATTTAGGAAACTTCTTTTACCAAGAGCCTAGTAAAACATGATAAGTAAAATGGCCAAGCGAGAGGTTTGCAGTTTTGGCTCTCCACAAAGCAGTGAAGAAAGGTGGCCAATCAGTAGATGTAGTACAAAGCAGGGTAAGCTCATCTGGTTTACTCCAGCTTGCACAGAATGGGCAAAAAATAAATTCACAATACAAGCTTAAGCTTTGTTGTACAATCGCTACAGATTTCAGCTACTGAAAAGACAATTTGTTATCTCAATAAGTTTGGAAAGAAAAACCCACTGTCTATGTAAGTGGCTTCAGAGGTATTTTTCTCCATAAAGGATAGCTCTAGTCAGACATGGTAGATCAAGGAGACAGAGTACAGGAATTCAGAAGTCCACAGATGTTGACATGAAATTCAGCATTTTTGACCACTGTGATTTGGAAATCTCAAGTCTGACTCAGCAAAGGCTGCTACCCCTTGAGAGCAAACACAATTAATTCCACAAACTCACACTGACTTGGCATCAGTAAATGTGGACCCATGTGATCATCTGAGTGGCTCAACAGAGACTTTGCCCACCTGCTAGCTGGCATGAAACTTCCCAGTCTTATTGATGTAATGTCCTTTCTAAGAAGCTTCAGTCAATTTAGACAACTTTCTACTCTTTGCCTTCCTCTTCTGGCAGAAGGCAAAGCACATTTACAAGCTCTTCTCAGAAGTGTTGATTCTTTGCCAAAGGTTTAGAAATATTGAGAGAAAAAGCGATACTGCTTTCTGTTAGTTGTTGTGAAAAGTCTCCTTTACTTTAAACCTTTCCCAGCAGGACGGCAGTAAGTATGGCTGAATTCTCACCCATCTGTCCAGATAAAAGGTGCAAAACATTCTGAAGTGAAAAATGCTATGTAATCACAGAATATTACAAAATTCTATTCTACTTCAGTGGATCACTACATATGAAGACACATGTTTTATTGGTTCATCTTTCAAAAGACAAACATAGCTGCCTCAGTGTTTTCAGCAACTAGCGTCAAGAACTGGCATGAATAATAATAAACAATATATAATCAGTCTACACTAAACACACCAATCTGTATAGAATTATATTCTAGAAATGTTAGCAGATCAGGAAAACAAGAAAACAGTAGGAAATGTCTTACAAAGGATTCATGATATTTAGGATAATCAAATCAAATTAAATGAAAAAGTAAAAAAAACCAAAAAAAACCCAAAAAACCCCAACAAAAACCAGTCAACCAACATGGTCAAAATTTTTAAAGAAATGTATCTGTAACCACTGTTAAGAAAAGATGACAAGAAAACTAACATCTAAGAGTAAGACTTTCCAAGACTAAGTAACAGTTTTGTAGGAAATTGTACATAGGCAAATAATATTGATATGAGATTGCCAGAATTTTATTCGTGAAACAGCAAGAGAGAAGCTCAACATCAACTACAGAATCATTATAGGATATATAGAATATATCCTGAGTTGGAAGGGACCCACAAGGATCATCGAAGTAACTCCTGGTCCCGCACAGGGCAGCCCCAAGCATGACACCGTGTGCTTGAGAGCACTGTCTAAATGCTTCTTGAACTGTGCCAGGCACAGTGCTGTGACCACTGTCCTGGGGAGATCGTTCCAGTGCCCAGCCTCCCTTTTCCTAATATCAAACCTAAATCTCTTCTGACATAACTTCATACCATTACCTCTGCCATTGGTCTACAGGGAGGAGAGATCAGTGCCTGCCCCTCTGCTTCCCATTTTGAGAAAGCTGTAGATCACGGTGAGGTCTTCCCTCAGTCTCCTCTTCCCCAGGTGAACAGACCAAGTGACCTCAGCCACCCCTCAATATCGCTTCCCCACTACAACTGCACCGTCTTCATTGTCCTCCTTTCAATGCTCTCTAATATCTAATATCTTTCTTATATTGTGCCACCCCAAACTTCCACAGTATTCAAGGTGAAGCCACATCGGTGCAGGACAATCCCCTCCCTTGCCTGGATGGCGATGTTTTGCCTGATTCCCCCCAGGACATGGTTGGCCCTCCTGGCTGTCAGGGCACTGCTGACTCATATTCAACTTGTTATCAACTGGGACCACCAGGTCCCTTTCCAGAGCACTGCTCTCTAGCAGCTCATTCCTCAGCATGTACCAACATTCAGGGTTGCCCCATCAAAGACACAGAATCCAGTACTTTCCCTTGTTAAGCTTTATACGATTGGGCATTGCCCAGTCCTCTAATTTGTCTTTCTGCAGGGCCTCTCTGCCCTTAAGGGAGTCAATAGCTCCTCCTAATTTAGTATTATCGGCAAACTTTCTTAGAATGCCTTCAAGTGCTGTGTCCAAGCTGTTTATGAAGATGTTGAAGAACACTGACCCTAAGATGGAGCCCTTCAGAACCTCCCTAGTGGCCGGTCACCAGTCTGATGTCACTCCAGTCACTCTTACCTTCTGTGCCTGATGCATCAGCCAGTAGCTCACCCACTGTTCAATGTGTTAATCCAGCTGTGGGCTGGACATTTTGTCCACAGGGATATGAGGAGACAGTATTAAAAGCTTTACTGAAATCCAAAAGGTGATCTCCAAATGTTGGTCTAATATTGAAAAACAGATTGGAAATTCCAGCATTAGATGACAAGTGTGACCTGGCCAGTAGAGTAACACACAGTTTGCATTGGGATCAGCTTTGCAGGCAGCAGCTCTGGTGGGGAAATTGAATTCCTAAATCTCTTATGTCTTCACTTTAAAGGGGAAAGGGTGCATCACTGGACAGAGGGTCAGCTGACCAAAAAACATTCTCCTCTTCACTACAAACACCTGACAGAATTGCATCTCACTGTATCAGTAGGATTCTCCACCATTAGGTTAAAAAGTAATCCCTGTATCAGTCCTGAGGCAACAGAGCAGATCATCCCTACTCTTAACTTCAAACATGAGCCCTGAGCCCAAATGAAAAAAGACCACAATTAAACTACACCAAAATAAAGGCGAACACATATTTAAGAAGTTAGAAAAAAATTAACCATTTTGGTGCAGTTACACTAATTGTTATTTAAAGGAAAACAAGCAGAAAAAAGAGGAAAATTGAATCTAACAAAAGAATGAAAATATATAAACTTCAGGTAATATCAAGAGGGTTTATTATGATTAGCTACAAGAAAATCCTCAGGTTTTTTATTGTAATTAAAATTTGGGAAATGAGACAAGTAGTAGAGCTCTATAACTATGTAAGAATGATGAGGGAAAACACCATTTAAAAAGTAAATTAAAGATGACAAGAAATAAAAAAAATGTCAGTTTATCCTTCAAATACTACACGGCTCCTGTCAGCGAAATGACTTCTCAACTCCAATCTCATTCATTACAAACTCAGGTTACCATCCAATTATCAGCATACATAATTTTTTTAACCATTGCAGCTAACAGTGACTCTTTCATATTGCCAGACTGAGGTAAATTAATGTTCATAAGAATTAAAAAAAAAAAAAAAAACCAAACAGAAAAACAAACCCAAAAGCTCTGCATGATGACACAACTTGGATATTTTAGTAGCTATGCTTCACAGTGCCAAATGTGCAGATAAAATGAAATCTTGTTCTTGGCAGTGGCCAACTAAAAGTGACTGAAAAGATAGACATTGAAATGTCATAGTGAAGATGGCAGCACAGTATATAGTGGTTACCTGAAAATAATATCAACTAGGGAACAGTTCTTGTGAGGAATAAAAATGACACTGGCCATATGCCCTCAGGCCTGAAAACAGTCTAGTATCCAAACATAGTCTACATTACTCAGAGAGCTGGAGCACCTTCCCTATGAAGTTAGGCTGAGAGAGCTGGGGTTTGTCAGCATGAAGAAGTGAAGGCTGTGGAGAATCATTCCAGTAACCTAGAGGGACCTAGAAGAGAGTTAGTGAGGGACCTTTTGCAAGGACTTTAAACTGAAAGATTACAGGTTTAGATTTAATATTAAGAAGAAATTTCCTTCTGTGGGAGTGATGAGGCACTGGAGAAGGTTCCCCAGAGAAGTGAAGGATGTCCCATCCCTACAACTGTTAAAGGCCAGGTTGGATGGAGCTCTGAGCTGTCTGGTCTAATGTAATGTGAAACTAGATGATCATTAAGGTCCTTTACAACACAAACCATTCTGTGATTCTGTGATCTGTCCTTAATCATAATGAAGTCTTTTCACCCTTCTGTCCATCAGCTTTCAATATTTATTAAGTTGTGCAATCTCCTCCAGCACAGAATTTAAATTGTTAAAATAAATAAGCATCTGTAAAATTTCCAGAAATTGTTCAGGTGAGTAGACATGCCACAGTATTTTAACAAGCAATAATTTAAAGAAATATTACTAGGAATCCAATGAACTTATGCTCCAGAACCAAATACTCAGAACCTATACTGCTAACCCCAGTTTTGAAGATTTCAGTGATCAAAATATTTTACTTCAAACTACAGCAAACAAGGTAGAAAACCAAGAGGATTAAAGACTGATACAACGAGAAAGAACGGTAACAAAACCACAAAAGCAAATGGTCTCAGACCTGGTAACTCCAACTGCTTTAATCCTGAGGTTGTGTTTGAACACTCATTCACCATCAACATCTGGATGTGCATTACAAACACTACTACTGTCAGAAATCCTCTCAGAAGCCTCAAGTCTGTGACCACTTTTTGCCTCTTAAAAATAGCATTTTTGCCAAATCTCTCATAACAGAAATTCAACTTGCATGCTGGTAAGGATTTTCCTTAAAAATGGTTCTAGCACTGCTTACAAAAAGAGACAACACTTTAAATAGCCTTTACAAACAAAACAAAGTAATTCATACCAGATAAAGAGCAAAGAGGTGTGTGGTTTACACCTGAGCTTCATAGTCTGACAATTTACTTGGCATTCTGGCTTGATCTGTTTATTCATTTGTTTGTTTGTTTGTTTGCACAACGACCAAAAGCTTTCCAGAGGGTAATGAATGACAAAAATCTCCTGCAACTATGCAGGGATTCCCAAGGAGACCTGCTAGCTACAGTTTTCAGATGCACATAACAACCAGGGAAGTTCTGAGGCAACACATTAAGGAAGTTCCATTCACATCTTGTATCTTCCTCTCTGCACCCACCAAGATCAGAAAGCCCTCCACAGCACTGGCCAAGAATTACCCTACTCACAAGATCTAGCACTAAATGTGCAAATTAAAATCAGAAAGTTAACACATTGTCTTCTGTGAGGGTTTAATAGTCATTATCTTTGTTAGTCAAGAATGATTTTGCAGGTTGTCTACTCACGAGCAGCTCTTGTCAGATCTTTAAATGTGAAAATACATGCTCTAAAACAAATTCAAACCTCAGCTTTGAAAGTTAGGCTACAATAAATAATTTCTAGACACAAGACCAATGTAGAAGCATTAAGTGTGTAAAAAAAGGACTCTAAAAATATTATGTATAAATATTTTCCGCAAAACTGTGGAAGCACCTACTACACAAAGAAGAGAATGAAAGCATCAGTGTAAGTTTGCTGCAGTGACTTTTTGATGCTAATGTATTTTTACACTAATGAGGAATTCTTAAGTATGTTCATTGCAGTAGCAGTATTAGTTACACAGAAGGATATTCCTTTCAATCTAATCTAATGTGGGAGTGTAAGTATATGGAATGCAGACAAATTGTCTCTTTAACAGAGAAACAAATGAATTAGAGCACCTGTCCTCTGATTTCCTGTGACATGCTTTTCCACACAAAGTCCATCCTACTTACAACACTTTCTTTTAATCTCTACACCCTAATGGCACATCTAAATCAATCATCAAGCTCTCTATTGCCATAAACAGAAAGATGAACCTGCCACAGCTTGAATTGATATTATAATATACTTAGGGAAAATTACCTACTCAGGGATGACAGAAATCCTGCCCATTATATAAAGTCAGTTTGACCTCTTAAGTGCCATGAGATTGTTATTAGAATCACTGGCACCCTGGATTTAAATATTTGAGATTTAGCAAGTTTAAGCATGTGTTTTGCATCTAGATCACCTGGGTATACAGCTCCAGCTCTTAATAGATCCAAGTTGTTTCAAAAGGTAAAGATCACACTGCAAAGTGCACAGACTTGGGATGTGATACCTACGTTCTAGTCATTAGCATTTTTATCATTCACAGTGTCCCACTAAACTGTTACCACAGCCTGAATGAGCTCTGCTTCTCAGTGTCATTTCTCTCTCAAAACACAACTTTTTCAAATTCTGAACATCCCCTTTGTGCTACTATTACACCAGTCTGCAATAGCAGTATTTCTGAACAAAGCATTCTTATCGCTGCGTAACCGACATTGGTGAGGGTTAGATGACCTTGGTAGTGCTGCAACATTTGTAATTCTTCAGCACAATCAATTATCTCATGATAATGTCTTTTGTCAGAGAATATTGTAAGGCAATGAGGACTTGATTTTTTTTTTTTCTGTGAAAGAAAAGATCTGCTTTGCCTGGTATACAGAAATGTTCATACATGGGTCACTGACTGACAAGGGAATTGTAAATTACTCAGTAATAAAAAATAATAGTAGACATTTATATAGCACTGTACCTCACACACAATGACCTCCACACTCATTATTGTAAGTATTATTTGTCAGAAAGAAATTGCAGTGACCATCCTATCTTCCATGAGTTTTTATTTTAAAATGGCACATGACGAAAATCTTAAATATTTCAGTTAAGAGGTAGCCCAGCAGTATCACGGCAGCTAAACTAACAGCTCTATAAATAAATAATAAAAAAAAATCATGAGAAAAAACTATTGGAAAATAAGCATGATAAAAAAAGTTGAAAATTTCAAGCAGGAAACTTTTTTCAATTTCCAGAAATTATTAACAGGGAGGGAAGAGTTACACACATGCACAAAGACAGACATTACTTTGTGCTTTTAAACTTATCCTGAATCACACACATAGTCACAGCAACGAAATGGCAAACAAAAAGCAATAAAACAAAAATCACAGCAGTGAAACAACAGTCCCCTCAAAATTTGAGGTTTCCTGACAAACACATCAGAGAACAGAAGTCCAAAGAAGGGTTGCAGCTACTAGTGTGTAAACATTTTCTGCATTAAACAATGTTATTCCATAGAACTTGGAAAATATCTGGAAGTGAAAGCAATAGAGTACTTACATGGACCAGAGGAAGCATTCCTGCACACGTAAACTATTGACCAAAGAGAAGATGATAGGCTAAAATGGAAGGGACATTCACAAGTTACCTGGTCCAAATCCACTCTCACATCAGGGGTGACTGCATTCATGTGGGGAATTTGGAGGAATTTTGCATTTTGAAATAAACCCAAGTGCAATGTTCATTCCTATGAACAGTCATTTCTGCTACAGTAACAAGCACTGACCTTAAAAATGGAAGTTAAAAGACAAAATATTCCAATAGAAGGGAATATGCCAATAGAAATTCACATTTCATAATATTTAATCTAAAAGTGTTCAGAGCAATAAAATATACCATCTCACAAGCAGGGAGTGAAAGAGGATGATACATAAAAAGTGATTGTTGACTACACTCTGCAAACCAGAATTTTTTAGAGCATTGCTATTGTTAAAGACAGTAATATCTGAGAATAATAATGACTACTTAATGATGTATCTGCAGTACATTTCATCTTTAACTGGCACTGCTTTTGAAGAGTTAGTTTCTAAGCCTTTAATATGTCTTATATCACTGAAGATAATCTAAGGCCTTACATATAAGATGCTCTAGTCAAGAACATAAATACACAAGATACATTGGGAATAGTTCTAGGATCACCTTCATGTGTTCTGAAGGCACATTTTACTTGAGGTTAAAAAAAATACTTTCTTCTATAGCCTTCTGATTCAGCAATAGGACACGATAAATATATATACATGCATATGTGTACACACAGATGCATAAACAGCAGAAGGAGCTGTTTGACGTTCTTTCTGCACAGACCATATAAAGAAACATAATAAACCCTTGTACTTTGGTTGTTTGGGGTTTTTTTACTGTAAATCAATTTGAAATTTTTTATGCTGTAATAAAAAAAGATGAGGAACTGTCATCAAGTTCTCATGTGAGTTTTCATCCTAAGTGTAAGTCAACCATACAGGTTTATAAAAATGAAAAGAAAACCTTGGACAAGAAGTCAATAGATTTCAGAAGTCTGGTTTTCCTTCTAAGGATGATGCTTAACAGCACAGACATGCTTCATGCCCTAAAGACTGAGACAACACGCAAAGACTGATACAAGGAATTGGGAAAGAAAGGACAGGTATTCTCTCTCATCTCTCCAGCCTTATGTCAGACACATGTAATCAGACAATTTGTGTAAAACAAAACCAAGTAGAAGCCAATTCCCAAAACATAGTTACTAGATATTTTAACCATGTTAAAACTTTAAGATACTGAAAAAAACCAAAAAAAACCCAAAAAAACCCCACACAACGAAAAAAAAACAAAACCAAAAAAACAACTACTGGGCTGCTCTGCAGTTCCGCATCTGTTCTTCCACTCTAACAACAACTGAACAAGGGATTCCTCCCTCCTCACACTCTCCAGGGACCATGAAATAGCATGTTACTGTTAATAGAGGCTAGACTGCTTCAATTGACTCAGTCTGTTAATCTTCAAATATGACTGATTGATTAATTTCTAATATGAAAAATCCATCTAACAAGAAGTGCTTTTAGTGTCTGGACTGAATGTTATGTTGGGAAATAAAACCATTCAAGTTAAAAACTTGTTAGTCTTAGCCTTGGCTCCTTCCTTTTTCACAATAATAATGGAGGGTTTTTTCCTATGAATAAAGCCAGGGAAACAGCCTCCATAGCCATCTAAGTTCTGAACAACATTAGGTTTGTCTTCATTGTGATAAAAGTCAACTTTCCTTCATTTTACAGTGAAAACCAATCAGAATTTAACTTAATGATTGATTTTGGTTTACAGTCAGATAAGGTGGAACCCATTCTGTTTAGAGAATTGCAATTCAGGTAAGTAACAACAGAGTTTTTCTTGAACTCTCAAAATACACTAAGTTTCAACATCACCTAAAGGTAATTTATCTACTACATATATTGCAAAAGCCTCTTGATCTGCCAGAGGCATTTGCTTTTGTAGTCAAGCAAATGTGTTTCTTTGTGTAGTTAACAGTCTCCTTCTCTATCCACTTACTCCAGATCCAAGTCTGGATATTTCTTTTCCCTTGGTGTTACGACATTTATTTTACAGCACTTGATTTCCAGTTTCTCCAAAATTGACAAATTGTTTATTTCCCTATAACTTATAACAGAGTTGGTGTTCTGAGTAGAAAGGAGGCCAACTCCATATTTGGAGAATATGAATAAGTACAGCAAAATCTTGCACAAGACATATCAACTCTCATATCTGAGAATAGACATATCTATTCTCAATCTGTGTTAGGATCTTCCACACAACACATGTATCTTGCTGCTAGAGAAACTCTCTCATTTTCTGTGCTTAGATTTTGAATTATTTCACTTTCGTAGCACAAGAAGAACATACAAAAAACATTAAAGCAAGTTTTAACAATAAAAACTAAGTTTGACGCTTTTGTAAAATCTGGCCCTCAGTAATTTACCTAAGATGACAAGAGTTGTTTGTCAAGAGAAAGATTTCTCCAGATTTTCTTTGAATTATCTACTAATATGTTGGCAACTAAGCAATTATTTGCAGCTTCTGAAACTCATATTTTTCTCACACATATTTATAGATTCAACACCTACTACAACATCTATAATATCCTACACAACTGCCACCTTCCACTTGAGACTATTACAGTTAATGACTCACCATCTTATCTTAAACCAGCAGTATCGAAATTCCACATGTAGTATTTAAATTATGCAGTTTTAAATTATCACATAGGATTCTGCCTGTATGAATCAGCACTTAATGGCAGTCATGTCCTTTAGAATACTGTATGTTATGCTGAATGACGGTAAATTTGTGTAACAGATCAATTAACAACCAAAGGTTACACAATAGCAAACCAAATACTTGCTTTTAATTTTCAATACAAAAATAAAATAGAAGGCAAAGATTTGACAAAAACAGATGCTCTCTTTTAATACACTTAAAGGTAATGATTAATTCAGCACTTTTTTACAAATTACATTGTCTATTACTTTTTATTGACTCATTACACGTTTATAAACTGCCACCTCATAATGAGAAGAGTGGTGCTGCTTTAGTGACTGACATTTCTGGAAATACAGTTCAATTTGAAATGGACTGCAATAAATTCTTTAAATTCACCTTTTATATCAGTAATATACAGTCAGTGCATCTCATCACAAAGTCAGTTATGCATCAGCCTTGCTCTGAAGGTATGTGAAAAGTTTTTCCTTTTTAATCCACACATGAATGAGAGCCTGGTCATTTGAACTGCAGAAATGAAAGGATGATCATACCACTTTCTTCTTCAACAGACCTTACAGAAGATTAGCATGCCTTAGGCTCTCTCGTTGGGTGAGCTATTCAGGCTCGGAACAAACTGCTGAATACATCATTTTAAGTAAAACAATTTAAAGTCTTTCTTATTCCCTTCTGAAAACACTATTATTGAATGAGTTGAAATTGAATGGAATTCTATTCCACCATCCAAACCATGCAATCCACCCCAGTTTCACAAACCTCCTCTTGAGCCCTGAAATGGAGTTTTTCTTTGTTACCTATGTTCTGCACACAGACTGGACTTGCATCACAAGTAGCTTTCTTTCGTTATGCATTTCCCAAATATTTCATTTCCCTTACCAATTTTGCCTTAAGAGCATTGCCTTACTTTTCCAGAAATCTCTCTGTCTTCATTCATCAATGCATTTCTCCTTTCCTACTTGCCCTCAAGGTCAATCTCAGATCTCTTAAGATAGATCTCTTAGAGGTAATAATGCCACGAGGAAATACTCCTCTTTCATGCACCTTGTTTGTTTATAAGCTGGTTGCTGTTTGTAACAGGATAGAGCAAATTCTTATTAAACCACAGCATTAATTTACTTTTAAAAGGCATTTATTGGTTCTGTGTAAATGCATATTAATGAAAACAAGATGTTGTTCTGCATTGAAATACAGAATGAAATATAACATCCATGTGAACCATTTAGGCTAGAGGTAAAAAAAATTTAATAACACTGACAACCTACAGCTATTTATACTTCTTCAGTGAATACTATAATGCTGAAGAGTACTTGGATGGATTGTGTTTTCTTCCTAACTAGAATAAACTAAAAACAAATACCTTCCCTGACTAAGTAAAACTTTTAAGTAAGCATAAGCATGAATTTTAAATAAGACTGTGCTAAAATTGTAATATAGCACAGAAACACGAGGTTCCTATTACATGGGACCAAAAATTTATAAAATCCTATTTTATGAGACGATTTCATGACAAGAGCACACTGGTCACATGTCCTGTTTCTGTGTCCCAATTAAAAAGTGTGAAGGGAAATAAGGAAGACTAAGAAGGAAAAGGTCTGAGAGAAGGAAGACAGAGCAACAAAATTTAGGTCACTGCTTCCAAAATAACACACAGTTCCACTAAGATTTATTCCACTAAGATTTATGAAAAGAACCTGGAGGAATTAAATACCAAACTTCCTTCAGAGTTAAACGCTGGTTTATAAAACCTTAACTTGTTAGCATTATCTATTGATCCTTCTATTTACAAGTACACAGTTATATATGCTAAATGATCACGTTAATACTTTCAATTTCTGTAATGAAAAAATGCACCAAATATATCATATGACAGCAGAAAGAAAAAGAGTATTGATCTTAGCCTAAAGCATAAAGGGATTTTTAAAAATGCAGAGTCAGCAGTCATCACTGGGATCCAAAATTGTGGAGAAAAGATAAACCAAAAAAGATAATCATTATGATAGATATAACTTATATTTGCAATGATGGTTCATTTTTCTTTTCTAGGAATATGTTTTGATTACTGAGAGCTGGCACAAGTTCTGATTTAAAGAGTACTTACAAATAGCTGATTAAATATTTGTTGCATGCAGCACTAAAAGGAAAATACAAGTGCATGAATTAATATATCTGCTTTGCTGGTGCCATTAAAATGTTATATGAATTTTATTAGGTAAAATTGTAGGAGCCAGGAATGAGCACAGAATTGCACAGTTAGAACACAAACAGGGAGGGCTACCAACATTAGGATCAAACACAATCCAAACATCTAAAGAGAGGACAATAGTTTTCAGCCAAAAAAATCCCAGGCTTTATCTTGCATGAGTCTGGTTAGTATGTACCACCCAATGGCACCCTGATACAGTCATTAACTCATTCTCTTTGGTTTATACTGGAAGAGCAGAAATTCTCCACTCGCTTTTCCACTGTTTTTCTCTCTAAAGAACAAAAGTATTTGATAGCAAAATGATACACTGGACACCAGATGAGTCTCTTCCAGCTGTCCTTGACTTAACTCCAAGGTAGCTATGTTTAAATATCAATTTGAAGCCGACAGGCTTCTGCTATCACTTCTTTAACTATAACTAACCAAAGTAACAGGGGTGAGGGTAAAAACACTAAGCTAATATTCTCTACTCAAAACAACAAAAAAATCACCTTTGAGAACAAACTCAAAGCAGGAGCCTCTCTACCCAAGGGAAATAAAGAAAATCCCCAAAATTATCTTTGCCTACAAAATACACAGGTCCATGGTGGATCCTAGATGTTCTATTGGTAGCTGCCTCTTCAGTAAATAAAAAAGGAAACTACTGCACAATTATATAGAGCATAAGGTGCAATTAAGAATTCATTGGCATTTAATTGTTATTAATCGTCCCAATTTCTTTCATAAATCACCAATCACACACAATATGCTCTGCCTAATCAGTTTACATAAAACTCATGTGTGTTTGCACATATACACACCCGGACATACACACATGTTCACAAAACCAATTACTTTTTATTAGTCTTAATTAAAATTGAAGTCAAAACCACTACTAGAAGTTAATTTCCAATTTTATCTAATGAAATGTAGAAGATACACTTTCAGTTCGGTATTTCTATAAAGGAATTTATATTTTCTTAATGAGGTTATTATCTTGCCCTCCTGTCTAAAAGAAAGAAAGACAGCCCTGCTGAAATCTATGAAATTCCTGGAAACCAAAACCCTCTCTTGATCCTCAGAGAACCTAAAGCTTGGGAAACCACAGAACTTTTCTCAGACAACAACTCCAAAATGCCTGAGCAATGTCCTGGCATGCTGGACTGTCCTTGACCTCTTGTAGAGACTGCTGAATCCAATGCCAATTACTGTCAGTTTTGTTGGTTTATTCTGCTGTGTAGACACCTGTACACTAGGAAATCAAATACAATTGCAATTGCTTTCACACAGGTCACCACACAGCCATCAGCTGGTAACAACTGTCACTCATTACCTACTGAAAATATAATCAGATTGACAGCACAGATATGACAGCCACTATTTTCCCTCCTCATGAATCTGAAGAATCTATTCCTCCTACTGAAAGGAGTCAGCCCTTCCTTTCTTAAGAGGTTTCCAAAGTTACCCAAATCCATTTAAAAAGGCCATAAAATACATGTCTGTACTATATTAAAGAATTAGAAACACAAAGCAATTTGTCTCCAACAACGGATGTTCTCAATTCACTAGTTCCTCAATAGCACATGAAAAAAAGTACGTACATGTGCTGGGCAGGAGAAAATGGGAGAAATACAAGACAGAAGGAGATTTGTAGTGTTTTGGCAGCTTAATCAATTCAGATGCCAGCAGAGTAATGACAGGAAAAAGCTCTAAGTCAGATATCCCTTACAATTGCATCCTGCTACCAGCAACTTTCCAGTTATTTTGAGAGCCCTATCTCAGTTATCGCTGCCAAAATGAGGTCCAGAAATACACAACAGTAGCAGCAAATTAGGTGATCAGTCTTTATGCAAACTGATAAAAAAGAACAGTTAAAGGCCTATGACATATTATGCTAATTTCCAAATAACAGCTATGTAGACCATGCTGACAACACATTACCCGAGAAAATCACAAAGAAAAAAGCAACGACATTTCAGTTAGTGGAGGTCAGCAAATATATTTTTCACATCATTTCTTTCAAACAGATCAAGTTCAAAAATCTCAGAGAACAAAACCCTCAAACCAAGAAAGAGATGTTTTAGCAGTGAGAAACACTGTTAGCAATAAGTTGTTAAACCTCTTACAGAATCTTTTGCTAACAATTCAGTACTCCCTTTCTCTGGGCAAAACAAACAAACAAAAAAGGACAATTCTCTAAGTTTGTCTTCCTGTTTTTATTTCAAAACTTTTTTTACACCTATATAGTTTTACTTTATTCCTACACAAAAGATATTTCATTTAGTTTCCCAATTTGCTTTAAGACTGTGAAACGTGTAATAGTCATCCCAAACAACAGACACATTGTATTCAGACTCTATCATGACACATTATGCCAACTAATGCAAGTCATTAAAACGATGAAAAAGCCAGTAGTAGTACAAGAACAAAGCTAGCCTTACTTCTCTTCCCTCCCTCCCCAGTCAGATTATCAAGTCATTTACAGAAAAGCAAGAAGGGAACATCCTTTCCTTTCGGAAAGGGCCTTTGGAACTTGTTATCATTTTTTGTTCACATTTAAATATTAAGCAGCCATGGACTTTTATGATATCGTATAAGCTTTATCATTTCACTTTTTTACAATACAAAAACCATTTCAGTGTGCGGATGCCTTAATCTAAACAATGTTACAGGGTTGCAACTTTGTGACTGCCCTTGAAAACAAGACAAATTTGTTATTTAACTAATCTAGCAGCAGAATATCACTCATTTGTTTTGAGTTATTGAGCAAGAGATTTTAATTCCACTATTTTTCAAATTTATCTAGTATTTCAAATTAAGAAAAGAAGATATAGCACAAGAACATAGAAGTAATAGCTGTTTCTCTTATCTTGAACAAGTGAAGTAATTCTTGAATGGCTATTAAAAATGTCAAGTCCTCTCAGGTTTTTTTTGCAAACTGAAAAATTCCAGTAAGTTGATTCTTTGTGTTTCAAGTTGATCAACATTAGGCCAATTATGTCACAAAACAATATTATTTAACCTTCAATATACATTAGTACTCCAACAACACCAATTGACAACAACGATGGAAGCTCTGTGAAACATTGCAGGGAAGTTATTCAATAAAGGCACCTGAGATATCAACTCCCTAGTATTCCTCAATATATTTTGGCTTTTTTAATGGGCAATGAACACCTTTTCCACAAATTACACTCAGATAAAGATGAACTTTACGAATCTCTTGCACAGTAACCTTTACTGTACAAGGGACTTCCGACTAAAATGAAAGCAAAAATGTAAGAAGTTATTTCAGAAAAATAATTTCAAAAAGCAAAACCAGTAGTTAATCCTGGCTAATATACTAGTTAACATTACCGTACAGCCACTTGTTTAATATTCATATCTCATCAACAAGTATTTTGTCCCATTGCCATGATTCATTCCAATGTTAAAAAGGCTTCTGATTCTCTGCTCTTGTTTTACGCTTGCAATAATTAATTCTCAAACAGACATTAGATAAGTAACTAATTAGATTTAAACTACTAATTTTTTTCATTCCCACAGATAACGAACATATATATATATATATATAAAGATACATTAGCAAATGATAAAATACTAATTAATGGAAGTACATTGCAATTTGGTTTTTTGGGGGTACATAAATAATTGCACAGATACAACCATTAAAAAAATCTGAAAAACTTAAACATGTAAAGAGATATTTTGGAAATTTTCTAAATTCTATTCTGACAAAAGAAATGTAATAGTCAGTCGTTTATACTTAGCAATGTAAATTACCACCAGTCAGGTTAACCACTGATGAGATGCATGCATTTGCTTCCACTGAATTTTAGTGTAGCTGCTGAGAACATATCTTCTACACATTCACTGCTATCTTGCCTACCACTGTAACAGTTCTATTTTCTTTAAATTCCTGAAGAAGATACAGAAATAACCATTGGTTTTCAGTGAGTTTTTTGTTGTTGTTGGGGTTTTTAAATTATGACTCTATTTAGGTATAAAAAACAAACTTTAAATACTGTCTTCATTTCCAAGACAATGAAAAGCAGTTTTTTACTATTATGCAACTTATATTGATTTTGTTAGATGTCAAAATGAGAGACTTTAATAGAAAATTTCTTCCTTCTGACACTTACAGCTTATATTTAAATACTGCTTGTTTGTTTTAACCTGAATCTTAGTAGAGACATTTTAATTTTCAATTAAAATTAAGAGAAGAAATCCTAAAAGCCAAAACATGAAAAAAAAGTTGCAAAGCTGAAGAGTAAATATTGAGAATTTGGCAGAAAAGATTAGTATACACATGAGACAGGGCCCAATTCTTTCTGACTTACAGTTAATAACAACTTTTCCTAAAATGAGGCAAAGAGACACTCACAATTGTACCTTTGGATGGGTAAGCAACAGTTTGAAGCACGCTGTCAAAAATCAGATTGACTCAAATAATGTGTTTTCCCTTTAACAAGTTAGTTAAAGAAGAGAAGACAGCCATGGAAACTCCTCTGACCATTGACTTCTCTAGCTTACCAACATCACCTTGAAATAAACAGCACAAAAAATAGATCCATTAGAGAACACACTAAAAAACTGAATTATGGATAATTTTACTATCTCCTACTACCTTTTTAACATGTTCTCACATCCAGGAGGAGGACTACAACAAAAAATGAAAAACCATAAACACCTGAGCTGTTTCTGTTAAAAAATAAAAAAAAGTTTAAAATAAATTATAAATCTGAATCACATCAATTATAATTGCACCCACAGATTAATATGGCTTGATAATGAAAATTTCCTGTTTTGTTTTTTTTTTTTTCTTGCATGGTTTACAACCTTCTCAGTTTAAAAACAGATTTTGGGACAAAACTCTCTTCCCACTTGCTTCACCCTTCCACCTCTTGGTGAGAAAGCCTAAATGAAGCACAGTTTGGGGTTATTTTTTTCTTGTTGTTACTGGGTTTGGGTTAGCTTTTTTTTTCATAATACTAAGGTGGCTTTGCATTCTATTTACACAACTCACATACACATTCTTCTACAGCAAAAATGTCCCAAACTGATGAATATCTGTGATCTCTGACCCACAGACATTCTAATTTATTGTCAGCAATAAATATAGCAATAACCACTTTTATTGTAATGAATATTCCTGACGCCAGGGTACTAAACCCAGTATCAATTATTAGCAACTTAATATTTTGGAAATAACATAAGCATGATGAAGGAACAGCAAATTGCCCTTTATGTTACAGCAGTAGCTGTTCTGATTGCTCACTTGTATGTTATTTGCTTTCAGTTGCTGTGACTCGAAGACTCTGTGCTCCTAAGCCTTGCAAAATCCAGTCTTCTGGTCAACTAAAAGTAATGAACTAAAGCATCATGAAAATTGAACATGAAATTCCCAGCAGTCAACCATAATGACACTGCTTTAAAATTACAGTACATTAAAACTTCAGAAGGTTGCCTAATAAAATTGCTAAATGATTAATTTTATATACTAATCATTGCAATGATGATCGCAGAGGCAAGGTATTAGCAGGTGTAGAATATGTAAGTGCAGTCTGAGTGACATAGCCAGGTGTGATGAAAATGTAAGTGAATCTTGACATATCCCAAATAAGGAACAGTATGAATTGCTAAAATTTAAATGTAGGTTTATTTTCCTGCCTTTGATTCCTTGCAATAAGGTCAAACAAGAAATATGAACCTATGTTTTGCAGAGACCATTTATTCCACTACACGTTGAATGTTTTTTTATCAGCACTACTGCCTGCAGCTTATTCTTTTGTATATCACCACTGTAGTTATCTCTTACATTAAGTTTCCATGTTAAATAATTTCCCTATTTCTCTGCTTCAAAGGATCAATTTCATCTGTTGAAGAAACACTTAAATAATACTCTCAGGTGCATGGTTGGCTCTTGGAGATGTTCCTGTGCAGGCCTAGGGCTTGGACTTGGACGCAATGATCTTTATGGGTCTAAGTCCAACTCTCCACATATTCTGTGGTTTGGTGATTTTTCAAAAGGGACCTTTAGCATGTGCAACTTCTGATCTAAGCCTAAAGCACAAAGGCAATCAATGCAGAAGAAGGACTAGAAATGGTTTCTTTATTCCACTCCTCACTGAATAGAAAGTTTCTATTATCTCGCTCAACATCTTCACTCTACCAGTTTGACAGGCACATGCCGTTCTGCACTCCACTACCCTCACTCTAGGACTGTATACAGCTTTTCCATCTTCTTCTAATAAAAAAATATTATAAACAGTAAAGTCTAGTGAAAACTACTTTTCTTCCCTCAAGTGTCATCTTCCTTTTAATTGCTCTGTATTTTATCAAAAAGTACATTGGAATATCCAGTGTCAGTCAAAACATAGATGCATATAATAAAGCTTATTTGAACAAGCAGAAAAAGGAAATCATTACAGCACAATAAATGCTAAACTAGTTAAGTTAGTATATAAGGCACCTGTAATAAAATTTTGACTAAAATACCCTAATGTTTTTTGACAGATCATTGTACCTGCAGAGTATTTGTCTTACAGAGAAGCATTATTTAAGATGCATTGTTCAAAGAATATTGGAGAAAAATGGCAAATAGAAAAATGTTCATTCGACTAAAGATTTTGTCAAGCCTCAGACAGTAGGAGAAAACACTGCTAACTGTAAAAGTAAAGCATACCAAACATGCAGGGAAGCACCTGAATTGTGAACATACAAAATGGGAGTCCCTCATCTTCATCCCCCAGTGATTCCGGCAGAAGTTATTCATCTCTGTAGCGTTGTGTTTGGTCCTTTCTAAAATCATCTCTGATTTACATAACAAGGATTTTATGTCTGCAGGGATGCAAGATACAAACAATGGTCTTTTTCCTTGTTTTCTCCTTTCTGCCCCATTGCATATCTGTCTTTCAGGTTTTAACGGAGACAAAGTTATTATACAGTGCTGATGACCTGAGGTATTGTCCCATTAGAAGTTCTGTCAACCCTTATAAATCCATCACCTTCTACGTGTTTGCTCATGAGTCCCTTGATGACTCAAGTTTCCCAAATCAGCGTAGGTGCAAAATGAAAAAATTATCCTTCTTGACATTCTTTAATATTAAGAAAAAGTCCGTATTAAGAACATGTGTATTGGTTTCTCTGTGGCCAGGTTTTGGTGGCAGTGGGGGGGGCCGAGGGAGAGGTTTCTTTGAGAAGCTACTGGAAGTTTCCCCATGCCCAGGCTGGGCCCGCTGCTGGCCAAGGCCGGGACGATCAGTGGTTGAAGGAACGCCTCTGTGAGAACATAGTTAAGAAAGAAAAAAAAAAAATGTGGTAAAAGATGAAGATGGCTGCCAGAGAGGAGCAGGGTGAGAGCCTGTGAGCAACAACACAGACACCAAGGTCAGTG